>CAWYQB010000407.1:10000-12500 GCA_963966105.1 Volucella zonaria
AAATTTTTCTAAGTCCCAAAAAAAAAAAATTTTTTTTTTTCATAAAATTTTTTTTTTCAAAACTTCTTAGTTATGAAAAATTAATCACAAAAAAATAATTTATTTTCATTTTTTTTTGGTTCGAAGTAAAATCCTACTTGCTGTTTGTATGTTTGAAAAGTATTTTGTGTAAAAATGAACATTTTCATAGAAGGTCAGATTATATGAGAAAAAAAATCGAAAATTTTTCTAAGTCCCAAAAATGAAAAATCAACTGAAAAATTTAATTTTCATAATAAATAAAGAAAAGTTGAAAGAAAAATGAAAAATCAACTGAAAAATTAAATTTTCATAATAAATAAAGAAAAGTTGAAAGAAAAATTTCGATATTTTTTTCAAAGTCAGAAATATAAAAAAATCAATTTTTTTGATTTTTAAGTGAAATGCATTTGAAATAGAAACTTCTCAATGAAACTGAGGTGTATGTGAAAAATTTTTTTTCTTGAAAATTTCGAAAATTTTTCTAAGTCCCAAAAATGAAAAATCAACTGAAAAATTTAATTTTCATAATAAATAAAGAAAAGTTGAAAGAAAAATGAAAAATCAACTGAAAAATTAAATTTTCATAATAAATAAAGAAAAGTTGAAAGAAAAATTTCGATATTTTTTTCAAAGTCAGAAATAGTCAGAAATAGTCAGAAATATAAAAAAATCAATTGGAAAAAATATAGTCCCGCTAGAATGCCATTTGCTGTTTGTGTGTTTAAAAGGTATATTATGAGAAGTGTAAAAATGAACAATTCCATAGAAGGTCAGATTATATGAGAAAAAAAATCGAAAATTTTTCTAAGTCCCAAAAATGAAAAATCAACTGAAAAATTTAATTTTCATAATAAATAAAGAAAAGTTGAAAGAAAAATGAAAAATCAACTGAAAAATTAAATTTTCATAATAAATAAAGAAAAGTTGAAAGAAAAATTTCGATATTTTTTTCAAAGTCAGAAATAGTCAGAAATATAAAAAAATCAATTGGAAAAAATATATATATGATTTTTAAGTGGAATTCATTTGAAATAGAGACTTCTCAATGAAACTGAGGTGTATGTCAAACATTTTTTTTCTTGAAAATTTCGAAAATTTTTCTAAGTCCCGCTAGAATGCCATTTGCTGTTTGTGTGTTTAAAAGGTATATTATGAGAAGTGTAAAAATGAACAATTCCATAGAAGGTCAGATTATATGAGAAAAAAAATCGAAAATTTTTCTAAGTCCCAAAAATGAAAAATCAACTGAAAAATTTAATTTTCATAATAAATAAAGAAAAGTTGAAAGAAAAATGAAAAATCAACTGAAAAATTAAATTTTCATAATAAATAAAGAAAAGTTGAAAGAAAAATTTCGATATTTTTTTCAAAGTCAGAAATAGTCAGAAATAGTCAGAAATATAAAAAAATCAATTGGAAAAAATATATATATGATTTTTAAGTGGAATTCATTTGAAATAGAGACTTCTCATTGAAACTGAGGGGTATATGAATTTTTTCTAAGTCCCGCTAGAATACTATTTGCTGATTGTGTGTTTAAAAGGTATTTTGTGAAATGTGTAATATTTACACTTTCACAAACTGGGGAGGAAACCTAGTTTCCTCTTTTTCATGGTATATTTAATATATTGTGAAATTACATTTTTGGTACGTCACGGCTATAAAAAAAATATTAAGTTATTTTTTTTGTGACTTGAAATCTATTTTATAGATTTCGTTCTAAGAAATGGGTACTGTTTAACTTTTATAATATTTTAAAAAAAATCAAATTTATATGCCAACAAGAATTATTAATTCTTTATTAAAAATAAATTTATATATTTAAATGATATATAAATAATGCTTTGAAATAAATTGGTACGTGAAAAATTATTATTTTGAAAACAATCATTGATAATGTTTTTATGAAAGGTTTACTTTTAAAATTACAATACAACTAAGTTCTGTATGCTCTTAGTTGGTAATAAAAAGTACAATATACCTTTGTTATAACTACATTAAGAAGTCCACTATTTTTTTATGTTAAATCTTATTCTATAGGGCAATAAATTTATATTATATTTATTGTCTTTCACCGTCCGGGGAGAAATCCTCATAAGTGTCATAAATAATAAGTCAGACATAATTGTAAAATGGAATGGATAATTAATGATGTGTTTCAAATGAAAGTTTCAAATAAATAATATAACATTATTCTGGTTGATCCTGCCAGTAGTTATATGCTTGTCTCAAAGATTAAGCCATGCATGTCTAAGTACACACGAATTAAAAGTGAAACCGCAAAAGGCTCATTATATCAGTTATGGTTCATTAGATCGTTAACAGTTACTTGGATAACTGTGGTAATTCTAGAGCTAATACATGCAATATAAACACGGACCTTTTGGAACGTGTGCTTTTATTAGGCTAAAACCAAGCGATTTTTTCGGAAATCGTTATTATGGTTGAACTCTAGATAATTTGCCGATCGTATGGTCTT
>CAWYQB010000407.1:15000-17500 GCA_963966105.1 Volucella zonaria
AGAACGCAGCAAACTGTGCGTCATCGTGTGAACTGCAGGACACATGAACATCGACATTTTGAACGCATATCGCAGTCCATGCTGTTATGTACTTTAATTAATTTTGAAGTGCTGCTTGGACTACATATGGTTGAGGGTTGTGAGACTATTCTAAATAAGTTGCTTGTATATGAAAAAGAAGAAATTTATATTACTTTTTGGAAATATACTTAAGCACATGTTATATTATTGGATTTATTTTATTAAATTCATAATATTAATTTATAATATATACCTCAAAATAATGGAATCTTAGTATTCTATATTATCTATTTGTGAAGGAATGTCTAGTATAAAATATTTATTTAAACTAATATAGAAATATGCATTAATATGTTAATTAAATATTTCTACTGTGACAAGAGAAACTAAAATTAAAAAAAAAAAAAAAACCATAAACCAAAGTCGAAAATAATAATATAAATTATAATAGAATTGCCTCACACTTGATAATATATATAGAAAAGATTTACTTATTAAACTGATGAGTATATAAAATAATTTTTATTTATTTGTGTTAAACAACCTCAACTCATATGAGAAAACTCCCCGAATTTAAGCATATTAATGAGGGAAGGAAAAGAAACTAACCAGGATTTTCTTAGTAGCGGCGAGCGAAAAGAAAACAGTTCAGCACTAAGCCATTTTGTCTTTATGGCAAATATGGGATGCAGTGTATGGAACATCTATAATCTAGTATGAGAAATTAATGATTTAAGTCCTTCTTAAATGAGGCCATTTACCCATAGAGGGTGCCAGGCCCGTATAACGTTAATGATTACTAGAAGGTGTTTCCAAAGAGTCGTGTTGCTTGATAGTGCAGCACTAAGTGGGTGGTAAACTCCATCTAAAACTAAATATAACCATGAGACCGATAGTAAACAAGTACCGTGAGGGAAAGTTGAAAAGAACTCTGAATAGAGAGTTAAATAGTACGTGAAACTGCTTAGAGGTTAAGCCCGATGAACCTGAATATCCGTTATGGAAAATTCATCACTAATAAAGTTATATTCTTTAATATAATAGAAATGGTGTGCAATTTTTCCATATAAGGACATTGTAATCTGTTAATGTATTAAATATTTATCATAAGATCTTTTACTTAAGTTTATCCAAATTAGTTATTTTCGGATTTCTAACATAAGATAAATGTATTAGATTTGATAAATCATTGACAGATTTAATTATATATAGTGCTTAAATTTTACGGAATTTTACAATGGTAGGTAAATCTATTGATTTATTTATTTTATTGTATGCACTTATATGATTAACAATGCGATAGATTCAGGATACCTTCGGGACCCGTCTTGAAACACGGACCAAGGAGTCTAACATATGTGCAAGTCATTGGGTATTTTTAATAAAACCCAATGGCATAATTAACTTAACTGTTTTAATGGGATTAGTTTATGTTTTATTATGAAATATAAATTCAATCCCGGGGCGTTCTATACAGTTATGCATAATAGTATTTATATTATTTATGCCTCTAACTAGAGCGTACCTTGAGCATATATGCTGTGACCCGAAAGATGGTGAACTATACTTGATCAGGTTGAAGTCAGGGGAAACCCTGATGGAAGACCGAAACAGTTCTGACGTGCAAATCGATTGTCAGAATTGAGTATAGGGGCGAAAGACCAATCGAACCATCTAGTAGCTGGTTCCCTCCGAAGTTTCCCTCAGGATAGCTGGTGCAATTAAAAATTATTTAAAATAATCTTATCTGGTAAAGCGAATGATTAGAGGCATTAGGGTCGAAACGACCTTAACCTATTCTCAAACTTTAAATGGGTAAGAACCTAACCTTTCTTGATATGAAGGTTTAGGTTGTGATATATTGTGCCCAGTGGGCCACTTTTGGTAAGCAGAACTGGCGCTGTGGGATGAACCAAACGTAATGTTACGGTGCCCAAATTAACAACTCATGCAGATACCATGAAAGGCGTTGGTTGCTTAAAACAGCAGGACGGTGGACATGGAAGTCGTAATCCGCTAAGGAGTGTGTAACAACTCACCTGCCGAAGCAACTAGCCCTTAAAATGGATGGCGCTTAAGTTGTATACCTATACATTACCGCTAAAGTAGATGATTTATATTTAATTTCGATTGAATATAAATTTTGAAACTTTAGTGAGTAGGAGGGTACAATGGTGTGCTTAGAAGTGTTTGGCGTAAGCCTGCATGGAGCCGCTATTGGTACAGATCTTGGTGGTAGTAGCAAATAATCGAATGAGACCTTGGAGGACTGAAGTGGAGAAGGGTTTCGTGTGAACAGTGGTTGATCACGAGTTAGTCGGTCCTAAGTTTAAGGCGAAAGCCGAAAATTTTCAAGTTAAAAAAATATAATTATATATCTCATTGTATATAAAGAAATTTTAACACTTGATTATTTTTGAACGAAAGGGAATACGGTTCCAATTCCGTAACCTGTTGGGTATACGTTTGTTATTAAAAA
>CAWYQB010000407.1:25000-30000 GCA_963966105.1 Volucella zonaria
CATATAAAATATTCAATTATAATATTAATGAATAAAATACAAATACCCAATTATAAGTGTACAAGATATTATATTAATATATATTTATTTTTTATATAAATACATATATGTATAAGTAAGAGTTATGTAAGAACTTAATGTCACATGTTGTACTTATTTTTTCTATATAGAAAATTAAGTTACGATTCCTTATGGAATTGGACATTCGCAACAATAGGCATTAGGTTAAAAAAGAAACATTTCATTAATTATTATATTATTAATTTAATAAATTTTAAATTATAAAAATGATGGTAATAATAATAATAATAATAATGATGATGAAATGAAAGGAAATAATATAAAAATAATAAATAAAGGCAAATTGAATGACAACAATAAAAGAGAAATGTTTTGCAATATATTGTTTAATTAAAAAAATTTTATTAAATAATGGTTTATTGTTTGCTTATTTAATTATACCTTTAATAATTATTATTATTCCTTTAATATTATATGACTTATTCTAAACAAAATTTTAAATACTCTAAGCGGTGGATCACTTGGCTCATGGGTCGATGAAGAACGCAGCAAACTGTGCGTCATCGTGTGAACTGCAGGACACATGAACATCGACATTTTGAACGCATATCGCAGTCCATGCTGTTATGTACTTTAATTAATTTTGAAGTGCTGCTTGGACTACATATGGTTGAGGGTTGTGAGACTATTCTAAATAAGTTGCTTGTATATGAAAAAGAAGAAATTTATATTACTTTTTGGAAATATACTTAAGCACATGTTATATTATTGGATTTATTTTATTAAATTCATAATATTAATTTATAATATATACCTCAAAATAATGGAATCTTAGTATTCTATATTATCTATTTGTGAAGGAATGTCTAGTATAAAATATTTATTTAAACTAATATAGAAATATGCATTAATATGTTAATTAAATATTTCTACTGTGACAAGAGAAACTAAAATTAAAAAAAAAAAAAAAACCATAAACCAAAGTCGAAAATAATAATATAAATTATAATAGAATTGCCTCACACTTGATAATATATATAGAAAAGATTTACTTATTAAACTGATGAGTATATAAAATAATTTTTATTTATTTGTGTTAAACAACCTCAACTCATATGAGAAAACTCCCCGAATTTAAGCATATTAATGAGGGAAGGAAAAGAAACTAACCAGGATTTTCTTAGTAGCGGCGAGCGAAAAGAAAACAGTTCAGCACTAAGCCATTTTGTCTTTATGGCAAATATGGGATGCAGTGTATGGAACATCTATAATCTAGTATGAGAAATTAATGATTTAAGTCCTTCTTAAATGAGGCCATTTACCCATAGAGGGTGCCAGGCCCGTATAACGTTAATGATTACTAGAAGGTGTTTCCAAAGAGTCGTGTTGCTTGATAGTGCAGCACTAAGTGGGTGGTAAACTCCATCTAAAACTAAATATAACCATGAGACCGATAGTAAACAAGTACCGTGAGGGAAAGTTGAAAAGAACTCTGAATAGAGAGTTAAATAGTACGTGAAACTGCTTAGAGGTTAAGCCCGATGAACCTGAATATCCGTTATGGAAAATTCATCACTAATAAAGTTATATTCTTTAATATAATAGAAATGGTGTGCAATTTTTCCATATAAGGACATTGTAATCTGTTAATGTATTAAATATTTATCATAAGATCTTTTACTTAAGTTTATCCAAATTAGTTATTTTCGGATTTCTAACATAAGATAAATGTATTAGATTTGATAAATCATTGACAGATTTAATTATATATAGTGCTTAAATTTTACGGAATTTTACAATGGTAGGTAAATCTATTGATTTATTTATTTTATTGTATGCACTTATATGATTAACAATGCGATAGATTCAGGATACCTTCGGGACCCGTCTTGAAACACGGACCAAGGAGTCTAACATATGTGCAAGTCATTGGGTATTTTTAATAAAACCCAATGGCATAATTAACTTAACTGTTTTAATGGGATTAGTTTATGTTTTATTATGAAATATAAATTCAATCCCGGGGCGTTCTATACAGTTATGCATAATAGTATTTATATTATTTATGCCTCTAACTAGAGCGTACCTTGAGCATATATGCTGTGACCCGAAAGATGGTGAACTATACTTGATCAGGTTGAAGTCAGGGGAAACCCTGATGGAAGACCGAAACAGTTCTGACGTGCAAATCGATTGTCAGAATTGAGTATAGGGGCGAAAGACCAATCGAACCATCTAGTAGCTGGTTCCCTCCGAAGTTTCCCTCAGGATAGCTGGTGCAATTAAAAATTATTTAAAATAATCTTATCTGGTAAAGCGAATGATTAGAGGCATTAGGGTCGAAACGACCTTAACCTATTCTCAAACTTTAAATGGGTAAGAACCTAACCTTTCTTGATATGAAGGTTTAGGTTGTGATATATTGTGCCCAGTGGGCCACTTTTGGTAAGCAGAACTGGCGCTGTGGGATGAACCAAACGTAATGTTACGGTGCCCAAATTAACAACTCATGCAGATACCATGAAAGGCGTTGGTTGCTTAAAACAGCAGGACGGTGGACATGGAAGTCGTAATCCGCTAAGGAGTGTGTAACAACTCACCTGCCGAAGCAACTAGCCCTTAAAATGGATGGCGCTTAAGTTGTATACCTATACATTACCGCTAAAGTAGATGATTTATATTTAATTTCGATTGAATATAAATTTTGAAACTTTAGTGAGTAGGAGGGTACAATGGTGTGCTTAGAAGTGTTTGGCGTAAGCCTGCATGGAGCCGCTATTGGTACAGATCTTGGTGGTAGTAGCAAATAATCGAATGAGACCTTGGAGGACTGAAGTGGAGAAGGGTTTCGTGTGAACAGTGGTTGATCACGAGTTAGTCGGTCCTAAGTTTAAGGCGAAAGCCGAAAATTTTCAAGTTAAAAAAATATAATTATATATCTCATTGTATATAAAGAAATTTTAACACTTGATTATTTTTGAACGAAAGGGAATACGGTTCCAATTCCGTAACCTGTTGGGTATACGTTTGTTATTAAAAATGGGCATTTCGCTCATCCTGGCAACAGGAACGACCATAAAGAAGCCGTCGAGAGATATCGAAAGAGTTTTCTTTTCTGTTTTATAGTCGTACTACCATGGAAGTCTTTCGAAGAGAGATATGGTAGATGGACTAGAAGAGCATGACATTTACTGTTGTGTCGATATTTTCTCTTCGGACCTTGAAAATTTATGGTGGGGTCACCCAAACTTCTCAACAGGCCGTACCGATATCCGCAGCTGGTCTCCAAGGTGAAGAGTCTCTAGTCGATAGAATAATGTAGGTAAGGGAAGTCGGCAAATTAGATCCGTAACTTCGGGATAAGGATTGGCTCTGAAGATTGAGATAGTCGGGCTTGAATTGGAAGCAATAACATGGTTTATGTACTCGTTCTGGGTAAATAGAGATCTTCGGATTTTGTTCCCCGGATAGTAGTTTACGTAACCAATTGTGGAATTTTCTTGCTAAAAGTCTTAAGATTTATCGTAAGATATATTTTTTTGATTTATAACGACTATCAATTAACAATCAATTCAGAACTGGCACGGACTTGGGGAATCCGACTGTCTAATTAAAACAAAGCATTGTGATGGCCCTAACGGGTGTTGACACAATGTGATTTCTGCCCAGTGCTCTGAATGTCAAAGTGAAGAAATTCAAGTAAGCGCGGGTAAACGGCGGGAGTAACTATGACTCATTCCGGAGGAGATTGGCGTGAGCATCGGGGACGCGAAGGTCAATGCGTCGGCCTTTGCAGATGACCTGATTCTCTTCGCCACAACCAAGCGCGGCCTGCAAAGAAACATCGACATGGTGACGGAGTTTCTATCCAACTGCGGGCTGATTGCTAATCCAGCTAAGTGCTTCTCAATCACCATCGAGAACGTGCCTAGGGAGAAGAAGTCGATCGTGACTACACACAGAACTCCCTTCACGATTCAGGGGCAACCAATCCCACAGCTGACTCGTGAAGATGAGTTCCGCTACCTAGGAGTCAGTTTCACGGCTGAAGGTAGAAGTCGAATCGACCCAGTGGCTGCATTAAGGACAGACCTCGACACGCTTTCCAGAGCTGCTCTAAAACCTCAGCAGCGCCTCTTTGGACTGAGAACAATGGTGCTCCCCGGACTGTTCCACCAAGTCGTGTTAGGGGACATCAACATCGGTATACTCAACAAACTGGACAAGATCACCAGGACGGCTGTGAGGAAGTGGTGCTTCCTCAGCAAAGATGTCCCTAACGCCTACATCCACGCGTGTGTCGCGGATGGCGGTATGGGTATAACATCGTTGAGATACCAGGTCCCCTACATGCGTCTTAGACGCCTCATGAACTTGAGGACGTCCGAAGAAGCGCAGGGGAGTACAGCGGGCCAGTTCATCGAGGCAGAAAAGGAGAAGTGTGTCCGACGACTTACAACTGGGGAAGGGATCCTCGACACTAGAGCAAAGCTGCGGAAATTCTGGCGATCCGTCCTGTATAGCACAGTCGATGGATCAGCCCTGAAGAACTCGAAAGATGTGCCTAGTCAGAATCGTTGGATGCAGGAACCAACAAGATTCTTGACAGGGCGAGATTTTATAAACATAAACAGAGTCCGCATCAATGGCCTTCCAACTCGGTCAAGAACATCTCGCGGAAGACCGCAGCTGGACCGAAGGTGTCGAGCGGGATGTCAAAATCCGGAGACCCTTAATCACGTCCTGCAAGTATGTGATAGGTCTCACGGTATTAGGATCAGGCGACACGACGCGATCGTAAAACACCTCAAAAGACGCGTCGAGGGTGAGTTCCTGGTAGTAGTCGAGCCGGAGTTTCGTACTCCCACGGGAAGACGATTCCCGGATCTCCTGTTCACAAAAGATGACAGAACAACCGTCGTCGATGTCCAGATCGTTAGCGATCAACGGGACGTGAACACCGAACATCGAAGGAAGAC
>CAWYQB010000407.1:35000-40000 GCA_963966105.1 Volucella zonaria
AAATCTATTTTATAGATTTCGTTCTAAGAAATGGGTACTGTTTAACTTTTATAATATTTTAAAAAAAATCAAATTTATATGCCAACAAGAATTATTAATTCTTTATTAAAAATAAATTTATATATTTAAATGATATATAAATAATGCTTTGAAATAAATTGGTACGTGAAAAATTATTATTTTGAAAACAATCATTGATAATGTTTTTATGAAAGGTTTACTTTTAAAATTACAATACAACTAAGTTCTGTATGCTCTTAGTTGGTAATAAAAAGTACAATATACCTTTGTTATAACTACATTAAGAAGTCCACTATTTTTTTATGTTAAATCTTATTCTATAGGGCAATAAATTTATATTATATTTATTGTCTTTCACCGTCCGGGGAGAAATCCTCATAAGTGTCATAAATAATAAGTCAGACATAATTGTAAAATGGAATGGATAATTAATGATGTGTTTCAAATGAAAGTTTCAAATAAATAATATAACATTATTCTGGTTGATCCTGCCAGTAGTTATATGCTTGTCTCAAAGATTAAGCCATGCATGTCTAAGTACACACGAATTAAAAGTGAAACCGCAAAAGGCTCATTATATCAGTTATGGTTCATTAGATCGTTAACAGTTACTTGGATAACTGTGGTAATTCTAGAGCTAATACATGCAATATAAACACGGACCTTTTGGAACGTGTGCTTTTATTAGGCTAAAACCAAGCGATTTTTTCGGAAATCGTTATTATGGTTGAACTCTAGATAATTTGCCGATCGTATGGTCTTGTACCGACGACAGATCTTTCAAATGTCTGCCCTATCAACTATTGATGGTAGTATCTAGGACTACCATGGTTGCAACGGGTAACGGGGAATCAGGGTTCGATTCCGGAGAGGGAGCCTGAGAAACGGCTACCACATCTAAGGAAGGCAGCAGGCGCGTAAATTACCCACTCCCAGTTCGGGGAGGTAGTGACGAAAAATAACAATACAGGACTCATATCCGAGGCCCTGTAATTGGAATGAGTACACTTTAAATCCTTTAACAAGGACCAATTGGAGGGCAAGTCTGGTGCCAGCAGCCGCGGTAATTCCAGCTCCAATAGCGTATATTAAAGTTGTTGCGGTTAAAACGTTCGTAGTTGAATTTGTGCTTCATATTGGTAGTACAACTATAATTGTGGATTGTACATTACTTTATTTATGCAAGCGTATTACCGGTGGAGTTCTAATATATAATGGTCATTGTATCATTATGTATACCTCCTATTTAAACCTGCTTCAGTGCTCTTCATCGAGTGTTGTTGTGGGCCGGTACAGTTACTTTGAACAAATTAGAGTGCTTAAAGCAGGCTCCAAATGCCTGAATATTTTGTGCATGGAATAATGAAATAAGACCTCTGTTCTACTTTCATTGGTTTTTAGATCAAGAGGTAATGATTAATAGAAGCAGTTTGGGGGCATTAGTATTACGACGCGAGAGGTGAAATTCTTGGACCGTCGTAAGACTAACTTAAGCGAAAGCATTTGCCAAAGATGTTTTCATTAATCAAGAACGAAAGTTAGAGGTTCGAAGGCGATCAGATACCGCCCTAGTTCTAACCATAAACGATGCCAGCTAGCAATTGGGTGTAGCTACTACTATGGCTCTCTCAGTCGCTTCCCGGGAAACCAAAGCTTTTGGGCTCCGGGGGAAGTATGGTTGCAAAGCTGAAACTTAAAGGAATTGACGGAAGGGCACCACCAGGAGTGGAGCCTGCGGCTTAATTTGACTCAACACGGGAAAACTTACCAGGTCCGAACATAAGTGTGTAAGACAGATTGATAGCTCTTTCTCGAATCTATGGGTGGTGGTGCATGGCCGTTCTTAGTTCGTGGAGTGATTTGTCTGGTTAATTCCGATAACGAACGAGACTCAAATATATTAAATAGATGCTTTCAGGATTATGGTGCTGAAGCTTATATAGCCTTCATTCATGAATACAGTAAAATGTATGAGTGTTTGAATGGGTTTATGTAAGTGGAGCCGTACCTGTTTGTTTGTCCCATTATAAGGACACTAGCTTCTTAAATGGACAAATTGCGTCTAGCAATAATGAGATTGAGCAATAACAGGTCTGTGATGCCCTTAGATGTCCTGGGCTGCACGCGCGCTACAATGAAAGTATCAACGTGTATTTCCTAGACCGAGAGGTCCGGGTAAACCGCTGAACCACTTTCATGCTTGGGATTGTGAACTGAAACTGTTCACATGAACTTGGAATTCCCAGTAAGTGTGAGTCATTAACTCGTATTGATTACGTCCCTGCCCTTTGTACACACCGCCCGTCGCTACTACCGATTGAATTATTTAGTGAGGTCTCCGGACGTGATCACTGTGACGCTCACGTGTTACGGTTGTTTCGCAGAAGTTGACCGAACTTGATTATTTAGAGGAAGTAAAAGTCGTAACAAGGTTTCCGTAGGTGAACCTGCGGAAGGATCATTAACGTGTTCCTTCTACAAAAATATTAAAAATTAAAGCATTTATCCAAAGATTATTATTTGAAGGCATCTTACTTACTCTTAAAAATAAATACATAGAAAATTTATATTTAAATTAAAATATATAATAAATATCAATTGTACATACTAAGAACGAAATTAATATATAAGAGGCAAAAGAAAAACACAAAAACATAAAGATACAAAGATACAAACGAAATAAATTATATAGAAAGTGAAACATATAAAATATTCAATTATAATATTAATGAATAAAATACAAATACCCAATTATAAGTGTACAAGATATTATATTAATATATATTTATTTTTTATATAAATACATATATGTATAAGTAAGAGTTATGTAAGAACTTAATGTCACATGTTGTACTTATTTTTTCTATATAGAAAATTAAGTTACGATTCCTTATGGAATTGGACATTCGCAACAATAGGCATTAGGTTAAAAAAGAAACATTTCATTAATTACTATATTATTAATTTAATAAATTTTAAATTATAAAAATGATGGTAATAATAATAATAATAATAATGATGATGAAATGAAAGGAAATAATATAAAAATAATAAATAAAGGCAAATTGAATGACAACAATAAAAGAGAAATGTTTTGCAATATATTGTTTAATTAAAAAAATTTTATTAAATAATGGTTTATTGTTTGCTTATTTAATTATACCTTTAATAATTATTATTATTCCTTTAATATTATATGACTTATTCTAAACAAAATTTTAAATACTCTAAGCGGTGGATCACTTGGCTCATGGGTCGATGAAGAACGCAGCAAACTGTGCGTCATCGTGTGAACTGCAGGACACATGAACATCGACATTTTGAACGCATATCGCAGTCCATGCTGTTATGTACTTTAATTAATTTTGAAGTGCTGCTTGGACTACATATGGTTGAGGGTTGTGAGACTATTCTAAATAAGTTGCTTGTATATGAAAAAGAAGAAATTTATATTACTTTTTGGAAATATACTTAAGCACATGTTATATTATTGGATTTATTTTATTAAATTCATAATATTAATTTATAATATATACCTCAAAATAATGGAATCTTAGTATTCTATATTATCTATTTGTGAAGGAATGTCTAGTATAAAATATTTATTTAAACTAATATAGAAATATGCATTAATATGTTAATTAAATATTTCTACTGTGACAAGAGAAACTAAAATTAAAAAAAAAAAAAAAACCATAAACCAAAGTCGAAAATAATAATATAAATTATAATAGAATTGCCTCACACTTGATAATATATATAGAAAAGATTTACTTATTAAACTGATGAGTATATAAAATAATTTTTATTTATTTGTGTTAAACAACCTCAACTCATATGAGAAAACTCCCCGAATTTAAGCATATTAATGAGGGAAGGAAAAGAAACTAACCAGGATTTTCTTAGTAGCGGCGAGCGAAAAGAAAACAGTTCAGCACTAAGCCATTTTGTCTTTATGGCAAATATGGGATGCAGTGTATGGAACATCTATAATCTAGTATGAGAAATTAATGATTTAAGTCCTTCTTAAATGAGGCCATTTACCCATAGAGGGTGCCAGGCCCGTATAACGTTAATGATTACTAGAAGGTGTTTCCAAAGAGTCGTGTTGCTTGATAGTGCAGCACTAAGTGGGTGGTAAACTCCATCTAAAACTAAATATAACCATGAGACCGATAGTAAACAAGTACCGTGAGGGAAAGTTGAAAAGAACTCTGAATAGAGAGTTAAATAGTACGTGAAACTGCTTAGAGGTTAAGCCCGATGAACCTGAATATCCGTTATGGAAAATTCATCACTAATAAAGTTATATTCTTTAATATAATAGAAATGGTGTGCAATTTTTCCATATAAGGACATTGTAATCTGTTAATGTATTAAATATTTATCATAAGATCTTTTACTTAAGTTTATCCAAATTAGTTATTTTCGGATTTCTAACATAAGATAAATGTATTAGATTTGATAAATCATTGACAGATTTAATTATATATAGTGCTTAAATTTTACGGAATTTTACAATGGTAGGTAAATCTATTGATTTATTTATTTTATTGTATGCACTTATATGATTAACAATGCGATAGATTCAGGATACCTTCGGGACCCGTCTTGAAACACGGACCAAGGAGTCTAACATATGTGCAAGTCATTGGGTATTTTTAATAAAACCCAATGGCATAATTAACTTAACTGTTTTAATGGGATTAGTTTATGTTTTATTATGAAATATAAATTCAATCCCGGGGCGTTCTATACAGTTATGCATAATAGTATTTATATTATTTATGCCTCTAACTAGAGCGTACCTTGAGCATATATGCTGTGACCCGAAAGATGGTGAACTATACTTGATCAGGTTGAAGTCAGGGGAAACCCTGATGGAAGACCGAAACAGTTCTGACGTGCAAATCGATTGTCAGAATTGAGTATAGGGGCGAAAGACCAATCGAACCATCTAGTAGCTGGTTCCCTCCGAA
>CAWYQB010000407.1:45000-50000 GCA_963966105.1 Volucella zonaria
TTCTAAGAAATGGGTACTGTTTAACTTTTATAATATTTTAAAAAAAATCAAATTTATATGCCAACAAGAATTATTAATTCTTTATTAAAAATAAATTTATATATTTAAATGATATATAAATAATGCTTTGAAATAAATTGGTACGTGAAAAATTATTATTTTGAAAACAATCATTGATAATGTTTTTATGAAAGGTTTACTTTTAAAATTACAATACAACTAAGTTCTGTATGCTCTTAGTTGGTAATAAAAAGTACAATATACCTTTGTTATAACTACATTAAGAAGTCCACTATTTTTTTATGTTAAATCTTATTCTATAGGGCAATAAATTTATATTATATTTATTGTCTTTCACCGTCCGGGGAGAAATCCTCATAAGTGTCATAAATAATAAGTCAGACATAATTGTAAAATGGAATGGATAATTAATGATGTGTTTCAAATGAAAGTTTCAAATAAATAATATAACATTATTCTGGTTGATCCTGCCAGTAGTTATATGCTTGTCTCAAAGATTAAGCCATGCATGTCTAAGTACACACGAATTAAAAGTGAAACCGCAAAAGGCTCATTATATCAGTTATGGTTCATTAGATCGTTAACAGTTACTTGGATAACTGTGGTAATTCTAGAGCTAATACATGCAATATAAACACGGACCTTTTGGAACGTGTGCTTTTATTAGGCTAAAACCAAGCGATTTTTTCGGAAATCGTTATTATGGTTGAACTCTAGATAATTTGCCGATCGTATGGTCTTGTACCGACGACAGATCTTTCAAATGTCTGCCCTATCAACTATTGATGGTAGTATCTAGGACTACCATGGTTGCAACGGGTAACGGGGAATCAGGGTTCGATTCCGGAGAGGGAGCCTGAGAAACGGCTACCACATCTAAGGAAGGCAGCAGGCGCGTAAATTACCCACTCCCAGTTCGGGGAGGTAGTGACGAAAAATAACAATACAGGACTCATATCCGAGGCCCTGTAATTGGAATGAGTACACTTTAAATCCTTTAACAAGGACCAATTGGAGGGCAAGTCTGGTGCCAGCAGCACGCGGTAATTCCAGCTCCAATAGCGTATATTAAAGTTGTTGCGGTTAAAACGTTCGTAGTTGAATTTGTGCTTCATATTGGTAGTACAACTATAATTGTGGATTGTACATTACTTTATTTATGCAAGCGTATTACCGGTGGAGTTCTAATATATAATGGTCATTGTATCATTATGTATACCTCCTATTTAAACCTGCTTCAGTGCTCTTCATCGAGTGTTGTTGTGGGCCGGTACAGTTACTTTGAACAAATTAGAGTGCTTAAAGCAGGCTCCAAATGCCTGAATATTTTGTGCATGGAATAATGAAATAAGACCTCTGTTCTACTTTCATTGGTTTTTAGATCAAGAGGTAATGATTAATAGAAGCAGTTTGGGGGCATTAGTATTACGACGCGAGAGGTGAAATTCTTGGACCGTCGTAAGACTAACTTAAGCGAAAGCATTTGCCAAAGATGTTTTCATTAATCAAGAACGAAAGTTAGAGGTTCGAAGGCGATCAGATACCGCCCTAGTTCTAACCATAAACGATGCCAGCTAGCAATTGGGTGTAGCTACTACTATGGCTCTCTCAGTCGCTTCCCGGGAAACCAAAGCTTTTGGGCTCCGGGGGAAGTATGGTTGCAAAGCTGAAACTTAAAGGAATTGACGGAAGGGCACCACCAGGAGTGGAGCCTGCGGCTTAATTTGACTCAACACGGGAAAACTTACCAGGTCCGAACATAAGTGTGTAAGACAGATTGATAGCTCTTTCTCGAATCTATGGGTGGTGGTGCATGGCCGTTCTTAGTTCGTGGAGTGATTTGTCTGGTTAATTCCGATAACGAACGAGACTCAAATATATTAAATAGATGCTTTCAGGATTATGGTGCTGAAGCTTATATAGCCTTCATTCATGAATACAGTAAAATGTATGAGTGTTTGAATGGGTTTATGTAAGTGGAGCCGTACCTGTTTGTTTGTCCCATTATAAGGACACTAGCTTCTTAAATGGACAAATTGCGTCTAGCAATAATGAGATTGAGCAATAACAGGTCTGTGATGCCCTTAGATGTCCTGGGCTGCACGCGCGCTACAATGAAAGTATCAACGTGTATTTCCTAGACCGAGAGGTCCGGGTAAACCGCTGAACCACTTTCATGCTTGGGATTGTGAACTGAAACTGTTCACATGAACTTGGAATTCCCAGTAAGTGTGAGTCATTAACTCGTATTGATTACGTCCCTGCCCTTTGTACACACCGCCCGTCGCTACTACCGATTGAATTATTTAGTGAGGTCTCCGGACGTGATCACTGTGACGCTCACGTGTTACGGTTGTTTCGCAGAAGTTGACCGAACTTGATTATTTAGGAAGTAAAAGTCGTAACAAGGTTTCCGTAGGTGAACCTGCGAAGGATCATTAACGTGTTCCTTCTACAAAAATATTAAAAATTAAAGCATTTATCCAAAGATTATTATTTGAAGGCATCTTACTTACTCTTAAAAATAAATACATAGAAATTTATATTTAAATTAAAATATATAATAAATATCAATTGTACATACTAAGAACGAAATTAATATATAAGAGGCAAAGAAAAACACAAAAACATAAAGATACAAAGATACAACGAAATAA
Source organism: Volucella zonaria (assembly GCA_963966105.1). NCBI lineage: Eukaryota > Metazoa > Arthropoda > Insecta > Diptera > Syrphidae > Volucella > Volucella zonaria. The sequence goes on from CAWYQB010000407.1 coordinate 47,679, forward strand.
ATTATATAGGAAAGTGAAACATATAAAATATTCAATTATAATATTAATGAATAAAATACAAATACCCAATTATAAGTGTACAAGATATTATATTAATATATATTTATTTTTTATATAAATACATATATGTATAAGTAAGAGTTATGTAAGAACTTAATGTCACATGTTGTACTTATTTTTTCTATATAGAAAATTAGTTACGATTCCTTATGGAATTGGACATTCGCAACAATAGGCATTAGGTTAAAAAGAAACATTTCATTAATTATTATATTATTAATTTAATAAATTTTAAATTTATAAAAATGATGGTAATAATAATAATAATAATAATGATGATGAAATGAAAGGAAATAATATAAAAATAATAAATAAAGGCAAAATTGAATGACAACAATAAAGAGAAAATGTTTTGCAATATAATGTTTAATTAAAAAAATTTTATTAAATAATGGTTTATTGTTTGCTTATTTAATTATACCTTTAATAATTATTATTATTCCTTTAATATTATATGACTTATTCTAAACAAAATTTTAAATACTCTAAGCGGTGGATCACTTGGCTCATGGGTCGATGAAGAACGCAGCAAACTGTGCGTCATCGTGTGAACTGCAGGACACATGAACATCGACATTTTGAACGCATATCGCAGTCCCATGCTGTTATGTACTTTAATTAATTTTGAAGTGCTGCTGGACTACATATGGTTGAGGGTTGTGAGACTATTCTAAATAAGTTGCTTGTATATGAAAAAGAAGAAATTATATTACTTTTTGGAAATATACTTAAGCACATGTTATATTATTGGATTTATTTATTAAATTCATAATATTAATTTATAATATATACCTCAAAATAATGGAATCTTAGTATTCTATATTATCTATTTGTGAAGGAATGTCTAGTATAAAATATTTATTTAAACTAATATAGAAATATGCATTAATATGTTAATTAAATATTTCTACTGTGACAAGAGAAACTAAAATTAAAAAAAAAAAAAAAACCATAAACCAAAGTCGAAAATAATAATATAAATTATAATAGAATTGCCTCACACTTGATAATATATATAGAAAAGATTTACTTATTAAACTGATGAGTATATAAAATAATTTTTATTTATTTGTTGTTAAACAACCTCAACTCATATGAGAAAACTCCCCGAATTTAAGCATATTAATGAGGGAAGGAAAAGAAACTAACCAGGATTTTCTTAGTAGCGGCGAGCGAAAAGAAAACAGTTCAGCACTAAGCCATTTTGTCTTTATGGCAAATATGGGATGCAGTGTATGGAACATCTATAATCTAGTATGAGAAATTAATGATTTAAGTCCTTCTTAAATGAGGCCATTTACCCATAGAGGGTGCCAGGCCCGTATAACGTTAATGATTACTAGAAGGTGTTTCCAAAGAGTCGTGTTGCTTGATAGTGCAGCACTAAGTGGGGTGGTAAACTCCATCTAAAACTAAATATAACCATGAGACCGATAGTAAACAAGTACCGTGAGGGAAAGTTGAAAAGAACTCTGAATAGAGAGTTAAATAGTACGTGAAACTGCTTAGAGGTTAAGCCCGATGAACCTGAATATCGTTATGGAAAATTCATCACTAATAAAGTTATATTCTTTAATATAATAGAAATGGTGTGCAATTTTTCCATATAAGGACATTGTAATCTGTTAATGTATTAAATATTTATCATAAGATCTTTACTTAAGTTTATCCAAATTAGTTATTTTTCGGATTTCTAACATAAGATAAATGTATTAGATTTGATAAATCATTGACAGATTTAATTATATATAGTGCTTAAATTTTACGGAATTTTACAATGGTAGGTAAATCTATTGATTTATTTATTTTATTGTATGCACTTATATGATTAACAAATGCGATAGATTCAGGATACCTTCGGGACCCGTCTTGAAACACGGACCAAGGAGTCTAACATATGTGCAAGTCATTGGGTATTTTATAAAACCCAATGGCATATTAACTTAACTGTTTTAATGGGATTAGTTTATGTTTTATTATGAAATATAAATTCAATCCCGGGGCGTTCTATACAGTTATGCATAATAGTATTTATATTATTTATGCCTCTAACTAGAGCGTACCTTGAGCATATATGCTGTGACCCGAAAGATGGTGAACTATACTTGATCAGGTTGAAGTCAGGGGAAACCCTGATGGAAGACCGAAACAGTTCTGACGTGCAAATCGATTGTCAGAATTGAGTATAGGGGCGAAAGGACCAATCGAACCATCTAGTAGCTGGTTCCCTCCGAAGTTTCCCTCAGGATAGCTGGTGCAATT
>CAWYQB010000407.1:55000-56410 GCA_963966105.1 Volucella zonaria
AACTTCTTAGTTATGAAAAATTAATCACAAAAAAATAATTTATTTTCATTTTTTTTGGTTCGAAGTAAAATCCTACTTGCTGTTTGTATGTTTGAAAAGTATTTTGTGTAAAAATGAACATTTTTCATAGAAGGTCAGATTATATGAGAAAAAAATCGAAAATTTTTCTAAGTCCCAAAAATGAAAAATCAACTGAAAAATTTAATTTTCATAATAAATAAAGAAAAGTTGAAAGAAAAATGAAAAATCAACTGAAAAATTAAATTTTCATAATAAATAAAGAAAAGTTGAAAGAAAAATTTCGATATTTTTTTCAAAGTCAGAAATATAAAAAAATCAATTTTTTTGATTTTTAAGTGAAATGCATTTGAAATAGAAACTTCTCAATGAAACTGAGGTGTATGTGAAAAATTTTTTTTCTTGAAAATTTCGAAAATTTTTCTAAGTCCCAAAAATGAAAAATCAACTGAAAAATTTAATTTTCATAATAAATAAAGAAAAGTTGAAAGAAAAATGAAAAATCAACTGAAAAATTAAATTTTCATAATAAATAAAGAAAAGTTGAAAGAAAAATTTCGATATTTTTTCAAAGTCAGAAATAGTCAGAAATAGTCAGAAATATAAAAAAATCAATTGGAAAAAATATAGTCCCGCTAGAATGCCATTTGCTGTTTGTGTGTTTAAAAGGTATATTATGAGAAGTGTAAAAATGAACAATTCCATAGAAGGTCAGATTATATGAGAAAAAAAATCGAAAATTTTTCTAAGTCCCAAAAATGAAAAATCAACTGAAAAATTTAATTTTCATAATAAATAAAGAAAAGTTGAAAGAAAAATGAAAAATCAACTGAAAAATTAAATTTTCATAATAAATAAAGAAAAGTTGAAAGAAAAATTTCGATATTTTTTTCAAAGTCAGAAATAGTCAGAAATATAAAAAAATCAATTGGAAAAAATATATATATGATTTTAAGTGGAATTCATTTGAAATAGAGACTTCTCAATGAAACTGAGGTGTATGTCAAAAATTTTTTTTCTTGAAAATTTCGAAATTTTTCTAAGTCCCGCTAGAAATGCCATTTGCTGTTTGTGTGTTTAAAAGGTATATTATGAGAAGTGTAAAAATGAACAATTCCATAGAAGGTCAGATTATATGAGAAAAAAAATCGAAAATTTTTCTAAGTCCCAAAAATGAAAAATCAACTGAAAAATTTAATTTTCATAATAAATAAAGAAAAGTTGAAAGAAAAATGAAAAATCAACTGAAAAATTAAATTTTCATAATAAATAAAGAAAAGTTGAAAGAAAAATTTCGATATTTTTTTCAAAGTCAGAAATAGTCAGAAATAGTCAGAAATATAAAAAAATCAATTGGAAAAAATATATATATGATTTTTAAGTGGAATTCAT
>CAWYQB010000408.1:0-210000 GCA_963966105.1 Volucella zonaria
CTCAGTTTCATTGAGAAGTTTCTATTTCAAATGCATTTCACTTAAAAATCAAAAAAATTGATTTTTTTATATTTCTGACTTTGAAAAAAATATCGAAATTTTTCTTTCAACTTTTCTTTATTTATTATGAAAATTGAATTTTTCAGTTGATTTTTCATTTTTCTTTCAACTTTTCTTTATTTATTATGAAAATTAAATTTTTCAGTTGATTTTTCATTTTTGGGACTTAGAAAAATTTTCGATTTTTTTTCTCATATAATCTGACCTTCTATGGAATTGTTCATTTTTACACTTCTCATAATATACCTTTTAAACACACAAACAGCAAATGGCATTCTAGCGGGACTTAGAAAAATTTTCGAAATTTTCAAGAAAAAAAATTTTTGACATACACCTCAGTTTCATTGAGAAGTCTCTATTTCAAATGAATTCCACTTAAAAATCATATATATATTTTTTCCAATTGATTTTTTTATATTTCTGACTATTTCTGACTTTGAAAAAAATATCGAAATTTTTCTTTCAACTTTTCTTTATTTATTATGAAAATTTAATTTTTCAGTTGATTTTTCATTTTTCTTTCAACTTTTCTTTATTTATTATGAAAATTAAATTTTTCAGTTGATTTTTCATTTTTGGGACTTAGAAAAATTTTCGATTTTTTTTCTCATATAATCTGACCTTCTATGGAATTGTTCATTTTTACACTTCTCATAATATACCTTTTAAACACACAAACAGCAAATGGCATTCTAGCGGGACTTAGAAAAATTTTCGAAATTTTCAAGAAAAAAAATTTTTGACATACACCTCAGTTTCATTGAGAAGTCTCTATTTCAAATGAATTCCACTTAAAAATCATATATATATTTTTTCCAATTGATTTTTTTATATTTCTGACTATTTCTGACTTTGAAAAAAATATCGAAATTTTTCTTTCAACTTTTCTTTATTTATTATGAAAATTTAATTTTTCAGTTGATTTTTCATTTTTCTTTCAACTTTTCTTTATTTATTATGAAAATTAAATTTTTCAGTTGATTTTTCATTTTTGGGACTTAGAAAAATTTTCGATTTTTTTTCTCATATAATCTGACCTTCTATGGAATTGTTCATTTTTACACTTCTCATAATATACCTTTTAAACACACAAACAGCAAATGGCATTCTAGCGGGACTATATTTTTTCCAATTGATTTTTTTATATTTCTGACTATTTCTGACTATTTCTGACTTTGAAAAAAATATCGAAATTTTTCTTTCAACTTTTCTTTATTTATTATGAAAATTTAATTTTTCAGTTGATTTTTAATTTTTCTTTCAACTTTTCTTTATTTATTATGAAAATTAAATTTTTCAGTTGATTTTTCATTTTTGGGACTTAGAAAAATTTTCGAAATTTTCAAGAAAAAAAATTTTTCACATACACCTCAGTTTCATTGAGAAGTTTCTATTTCAAATGCATTTCACTTAAAAATCAAAAAAATTGATTTTTTTATATTTCTGACTTTGAAAAAAATATCGAAATTTTTCTTTCAACTTTTCTTTATTTATTATGAAAATTGAATTTTTCAGTTGATTTTTCATTTTTCTTTCAACTTTTCTTTATTTATTATGAAAATTAAATTTTTCAGTTGATTTTTCATTTTTGGGACTTAGAAAAATTTTCGATTTTTTTTCTCATATAATCTGACCTTCTATGGAATTGTTCATTTTTACACTTCTCATAATATACCTTTTAAACACACAAACAGCAAATGGCATTCTAGCGGGACTTAGAAAAATTTTCGAAATTTTCAAGAAAAAAAATTTTTGACATACACCTCAGTTTCATTGAGAAGTCTCTATTTCAAATGAATTCCACTTAAAAATCATATATATATTTTTTCCAATTGATTTTTTTATATTTCTGACTATTTCTGACTTTGAAAAAAATATCGAAATTTTTCTTTCAACTTTTCTTTATTTATTATGAAAATTGAATTTTTCAGTTGATTTTTCATTTTTCTTTCAACTTTTCTTTATTTATTATGAAAATTAAATTTTTCAGTTGATTTTTCATTTTTGGGACTTAGAAAAATTTTCGATTTTTTTTCTCATATAATCTGACCTTCTATGGAATTGTTCATTTTTACACTTCTCATAATATACCTTTTAAACACACAAACAGCAAATGGCATTCTAGCGGGACTTAGAAAAATTTTCGAAATTTTCAAGAAAAAAAATTTTTGACATACACCTCAGTTTCATTGAGAAGTCTCTATTTCAAATGAATTCCACTTAAAAATCATATATATATTTTTTCCAATTGATTTTTTTATATTTCTGACTATTTCTGACTTTGAAAAAAATATCGAAATTTTTCTTTCAACTTTTCTTTATTTATTATGAAAATTTAATTTTTCAGTTGATTTTTCATTTTTCTTTCAACTTTTCTTTATTTATTATGAAAATTAAATTTTTCAGTTGATTTTTCATTTTTGGGACTTAGAAAAATTTTCGATTTTTTTTCTCATATAATCTGACCTTCTATGGAATTGTTCATTTTTACACTTCTCATAATATACCTTTTAAACACACAAACAGCAAATGGCATTCTAGCGGGACTATATTTTTTCCAATTGATTTTTTTATATTTCTGACTATTTCTGACTATTTCTGACTTTGAAAAAAATATCGAAATTTTTCTTTCAACTTTTCTTTATTTATTATGAAAATTTAATTTTTCAGTTGATTTTTCATTTTTCTTTCAACTTTTCTTTATTTATTATGAAAATTAAATTTTTCAGTTGATTTTTCATTTTTGGGACTTAGAAAAATTTTCGAAATTTTCAAGAAAAAAAATTTTTCACATACACCTCAGTTTCATTGAGAAGTTTCTATTTCAAATGCATTTCACTTAAAAATCAAAAAAATTGATTTTTTTATATTTCTGACTTTGAAAAAAATATCGAAATTTTTCTTTCAACTTTTCTTTATTTATTATGAAAATTGAATTTTTCAGTTGATTTTTCATTTTTCTTTCAACTTTTCTTTATTTATTATGAAAATTAAATTTTTCAGTTGATTTTTCATTTTTGGGACTTAGAAAAATTTTCGATTTTTTTTCTCATATAATCTGACCTTCTATGGAATTGTTCATTTTTACACTTCTCATAATATACCTTTTAAACACACAAACAGCAAATGGCATTCTAGCGGGACTTAGAAAAATTTTCGAAATTTTCAAGAAAAAAAATTTTTGACATACACCTCAGTTTCATTGAGAAGTCTCTATTTCAAATGAATTCCACTTAAAAATCATATATATATTTTTTCCAATTGATTTTTTTATATTTCTGACTATTTCTGACTTTGAAAAAAATATCGAAATTTTTCTTTCAACTTTTCTTTATTTATTATGAAAATTTAATTTTTCAGTTGATTTTTCATTTTTCTTTCAACTTTTCTTTATTTATTATGAAAATTAAATTTTTCAGTTGATTTTTCATTTTTGGGACTTAGAAAAATTTTCGATTTTTTTTCTCATATAATCTGACCTTCTATGGAATTGTTCATTTTTACACTTCTCATAATATACCTTTTAAACACACAAACAGCAAATGGCATTCTAGCGGGACTATATTTTTTCCAATTGATTTTTTTATATTTCTGACTATTTCTGACTATTTCTGACTTTGAAAAAAATATCGAAATTTTTCTTTCAACTTTTCTTTATTTATTATGAAAATTTAATTTTTCAGTTGATTTTTCATTTTTCTTTCAACTTTTCTTTATTTATTATGAAAATTAAATTTTTCAGTTGATTTTTCATTTTTGGGACTTAGAAAAATTTTCGAAATTTTCAAGAAAAAAAATTTTTCACATACACCTCAGTTTCATTGAGAAGTTTCTATTTCAAATGCATTTCACTTAAAAATCAAAAAAATTGATTTTTTTATATTTCTGACTTTGAAAAAAATATCGAAATTTTTCTTTCAACTTTTCTTTATTTATTATGAAAATTTAATTTTTCAGTTGATTTTTCATTTTTCTTTCAACTTTTCTTTATTTATTATGAAAATTAAATTTTTCAGTTGATTTTTCATTTTTGGGACTTAGAAAAATTTTCGATTTTTTTTCTCATATAATCTGACCTTCTATGGAATTGTTCATTTTTACACTTCTCATAATATACCTTTTAAACACACAAACAGCAAATGGCATTCTAGCGGGACTTAGAAAAATTTTCGAAATTTTCAAGAAAAAAAATTTTTGACATACACCTCAGTTTCATTGAGAAGTCTCTATTTCAAATGAATTCCACTTAAAAATCATATATATATTTTTTCCAATTGATTTTTTTATATTTCTGACTATTTCTGACTTTGAAAAAAATATCGAAATTTTTCTTTCAACTTTTCTTTATTTATTATGAAAATTGAATTTTTCAGTTGATTTTTCATTTTTCTTTCAACTTTTCTTTATTTATTATGAAAATTAAATTTTTCAGTTGATTTTTCATTTCTGGGACTTAGAAAAATTTTCGATTTTTTTTCTCATATAATCTGACCTTCTATGGAATTGTTCATTTTTACACTTCTCATAATATACCTTTTAAACACACAAACAGCAAATGGCATTCTAGCGGGACTTAGAAAAATTTTCGAAATTTTCAAGAAAAAAAATTTTTGACATACACCTCAGTTTCATTGAGAAGTCTCTATTTCAAATGAATTCCACTTAAAAATCATATATATATTTTTTCCAATTGATTTTTTTATATTTCTGACTATTTCTGACTTTGAAAAAAATATCGAAATTTTTCTTTCAACTTTTCTTTATTTATTATGAAAATTTAATTTTTCAGTTGATTTTTCATTTTTCTTTCAACTTTTCTTTATTTATTATGAAAATTAAATTTTTCAGTTGATTTTTCATTTTTGGGACTTAGAAAAATTTTCGATTTTTTTTCTCATATAATCTGACCTTCTATGGAATTGTTCATTTTTACACTTCTCATAATATACCTTTTAAACACACAAACAGCAAATGGCATTCTAGCGGGACTATATTTTTTCCAATTGATTTTTTTATATTTCTGACTATTTCTGACTATTTCTGACTTTGAAAAAAATATCGAAATTTTTCTTTCAACTTTTCTTTATTTATTATGAAAATTTAATTTTTCAGTTGATTTTTCATTTTTCTTTCAACTTTTCTTTATTTATTATGAAAATTAAATTTTTCAGTTGATTTTTCATTTTTGGGACTTAGAAAAATTTTCGAAATTTTCAAGAAAAAAAATTTTTCACATACACCTCAGTTTCATTGAGAAGTTTCTATTTCAAATGCATTTCACTTAAAAATCAAAAAAATTGATTTTTTTATATTTCTGACTTTGAAAAAAATATCGAAATTTTTCTTTCAACTTTTCTTTATTTATTATGAAAATTTAATTTTTCAGTTGATTTTTCATTTTTCTTTCAACTTTTCTTTATTTATTATGAAAATTAAATTTTTCAGTTGATTTTTCATTTTTGGGACTTAGAAAAATTTTCGATTTTTTTTCTCATATAATCTGACCTTCTATGGAATTGTTCATTTTTACACTTCTCATAATATACCTTTTAAACACACAAACAGCAAATGGCATTCTAGCGGGACTTAGAAAAATTTTCGAAATTTTCAAGAAAAAAAATTTTTGACATACACCTCAGTTTCATTGAGAAGTCTCTATTTCAAATGAATTCCACTTAAAAATCATATATATATTTTTTCCAATTGATTTTTTTATATTTCTGACTATTTCTGACTTTGAAAAAAATATCGAAATTTTTCTTTCAACTTTTCTTTATTTATTATGAAAATTTAATTTTTCAGTTGATTTTTCATTTTTCTTTCAACTTTTCTTTATTTATTATGAAAATTAAATTTTTCAGTTGATTTTTCATTTTTGGGACTTGGAAAAATTTTCGATTTTTTTTCTCATATAATCTGACCTTCTATGGAATTGTTCATTTTTACACTTCTCATAATATACCTTTTAAACACACAAACAGCAAATGGCATTCTAGCGGGACTATATTTTTTCCAATTGATTTTTTTATATTTCTGACTATTTCTGACTTTGAAAAAAATATCGAAATTTTTCTTTCAACTTTTCTTTATTTATTATGAAAATTTAATTTTTCAGTTGATTTTTCATTTTTCTTTCAACTTTTCTTTATTTATTATGAAAATTAAATTTTTCAGTTGATTTTTCATTTTTGGGACTTAGAAAAATTTTCGAAATTTTCAAGAAAAAAAATTTTTCACATACACCTCAGTTTCATTGAGAAGTTTCTATTTCAAATGCATTTCACTTAAAAATCAAAAAAATTGATTTTTTTATATTTCTGACTTTGAAAAAAATATCGAAATTTTTCTTTCAACTTTTCTTTATTTATTATGAAAATTGAATTTTTCAGTTGATTTTTCATTTTTCTTTCAACTTTTCTTTATTTATTATGAAAATTAAATTTTTCAGTTGATTTTTCATTTTTGGGACTTAGAAAAATTTTCGATTTTTTTTCTCATATAATCTGACCTTCTATGGAATTGTTCATTTTTACACTTCTCATAATATACCTTTTAAACACACAAACAGCAAATGGCATTCTAGCGGGACTTAGAAAAATTTTCGAAATTTTCAAGAAAAAAAATTTTTGACATACACCTCAGTTTCATTGAGAAGTCTCTATTTCAAATGAATTCCACTTAAAAATCATATATATATTTTTTCCAATTGATTTTTTTATATTTCTGACTATTTCTGACTTTGAAAAAAATATCGAAATTTTTCTTTCAACTTTTCTTTATTTATTATGAAAATTTAATTTTTCAGTTGATTTTTCATTTTTCTTTCAACTTTTCTTTATTTATTATGAAAATTAAATTTTTCAGTTGATTTTTCATTTTTGGGACTTAGAAAAATTTTCGATTTTTTTTCTCATATAATCTGACCTTCTATGGAATTGTTCATTTTTACACTTCTCATAATATACCTTTTAAACACACAAACAGCAAATGGCATTCTAGCGGGACTATATTTTTTCCAATTGATTTTTTTATATTTCTGACTATTTCTGACTATTTCTGACTTTGAAAAAAATATCGAAATTTTTCTTTCAACTTTTCTTTATTTATTATGAAAATTTAATTTTTCAGTTGATTTTTCATTTTTCTTTCAACTTTTCTTTATTTATTATGAAAATTAAATTTTTCAGTTGATTTTTCATTTTTGGGACTTAGAAAAATTTTCGAAATTTTCAAGAAAAAAAATTTTTCACATACACCTCAGTTTCATTGAGAAGTTTCTATTTCAAATGCATTTCACTTAAAAATCAAAAAAATTGATTTTTTTATATTTCTGACTTTGAAAAAAATATCGAAATTTTTCTTTCAACTTTTCTTTATTTATTATGAAAATTTAATTTTTCAGTTGATTTTTCATTTTTCTTTCAACTTTTCTTTATTTATTATGAAAATTAAATTTTTCAGTTGATTTTTCATTTTTGGGACTTAGAAAAATTTTCGATTTTTTTTCTCATATAATCTGACCTTCTATGGAATTGTTCATTTTTACACTTCTCATAATATACCTTTTAAACACACAAACAGCAAATGGCATTCTAGCGGGACTTAGAAAAATTTTCGAAATTTTCAAGAAAAAAAATTTTTGACATACACCTCAGTTTCATTGAGAAGTCTCTATTTCAAATGAATTCCACTTAAAAATCATATATATATTTTTTCCAATTGATTTTTTTATATTTCTGACTATTTCTGACTTTGAAAAAAATATCGAAATTTTTCTTTCAACTTTTCTTTATTTATTATGAAAATTGAATTTTTCAGTTGATTTTTCATTTTTCTTTCAACTTTTCTTTATTTATTATGAAAATTAAATTTTTCAGTTGATTTTTAATTTTTGGGACTTAGAAAAATTTTCGATTTTTTTTCTCATATAATCTGACCTTCTATGGAATTGTTCATTTTTACACTTCTCATAATATACCTTTTAAACACACAAACAGCAAATGGCATTCTAGCGGGACTTAGAAAAATTTTCGAAATTTTCAAGAAAAAAAATTTTTGACATACACCTCAGTTTCATTGAGAAGTCTCTATTTCAAATGAATTCCACTTAAAAATCATATATATATTTTTTCCAATTGATTTTTTTATATTTCTGACTATTTCTGACTTTGAAAAAAATATCGAAATTTTTCTTTCAACTTTTCTTTATTTATTATGAAAATTTAATTTTTCAGTTGATTTTTCATTTTTCTTTCAACTTTTCTTTATTTATTATGAAAATTAAATTTTTCAGTTGATTTTTCATTTTTGGGACTTGGAAAAATTTTCGATTTTTTTTCTCATATAATCTGACCTTCTATGGAATTGTTCATTTTTACACTTCTCATAATATACCTTTTAAACACACAAACAGCAAATGGCATTCTAGCGGGACTATATTTTTTCCAATTGATTTTTTTATATTTCTGACTATTTCTGACTTTGAAAAAAATATCGAAATTTTTCTTTCAACTTTTCTTTATTTATTATGAAAATTTAATTTTTCAGTTGATTTTTCATTTTTCTTTCAACTTTTCTTTATTTATTATGAAAATTAAATTTTTCAGTTGATTTTTCATTTTTGGGACTTAGAAAAATTTTCGAAATTTTCAAGAAAAAAAATTTTTCACATACACCTCAGTTTCATTGAGAAGTTTCTATTTCAAATGCATTTCACTTAAAAATCAAAAAAATTGATTTTTTTATATTTCTGACTTTGAAAAAAATATCGAAATTTTTCTTTCAACTTTTCTTTATTTATTATGAAAATTTAATTTTTCAGTTGATTTTTCATTTTTCTTTCAACTTTTCTTTATTTATTATGAAAATTAAATTTTTCAGTTGATTTTTCATTTTTGGGACTTAGAAAAATTTTCGATTTTTTTTCTCATATAATCTGACCTTCTATGGAATTGTTCATTTTTACACTTCTCATAATATACCTTTTAAACACACAAACAGCAAATGGCATTCTAGCGGGACTTAGAAAAATTTTCGAAATTTTCAAGAAAAAAAATTTTTGACATACACCTCAGTTTCATTGAGAAGTCTCTATTTCAAATGAATTCCACTTAAAAATCATATATATATTTTTTCCAATTGATTTTTTTATATTTCTGACTATTTCTGACTTTGAAAAAAATATCGAAATTTTTCTTTCAACTTTTCTTTATTTATTATGAAAATTTAATTTTTCAGTTGATTTTTCATTTTTCTTTCAACTTTTCTTTATTTATTATGAAAATTAAATTTTTCAGTTGATTTTTCATTTTTGGGACTTAGAAAAATTTTCGATTTTTTTTCTCATATAATCTGACCTTCTATGGAATTGTTCATTTTTACACTTCTCATAATATACCTTTTAAACACACAAACAGCAAATGGCATTCTAGCGGGACTATATTTTTTCCAATTGATTTTTTTATATTTCTGACTATTTCTGACTATTTCTGACTTTGAAAAAAATATCGAAATTTTTCTTTCAACTTTTCTTTATTTATTATGAAAATTTAATTTTTCAGTTGATTTTTCATTTTTCTTTCAACTTTTCTTTATTTATTATGAAAATTAAATTTTTCAGTTGATTTTTCATTTTTGGGACTTAGAAAAATTTTCGAAATTTTCAAGAAAAAAAATTTTTCACATACACCTCAGTTTCATTGAGAAGTTTCTATTTCAAATGCATTTCACTTAAAAATCAAAAAAATTGATTTTTTTATATTTCTGACTTTGAAAAAAATATCGAAATTTTTCTTTCAACTTTTCTTTGTTTATTATGAAAATTTAATTTTTCAGTTGATTTTTCATTTTTCTTTCAACTTTTCTTTATTTATTATGAAAATTAAATTTTTCAGTTGATTTTTCATTTTTGGGACTTAGAAAAATTTTCGATTTTTTTTCTCATATAATCTGACCTTCTATGGAATTGTTCATTTTTACACTTCTCATAATATACCTTTTAAACACACAAACAGCAAATGGCATTCTAGCGGGACTTAGAAAAATTTTCGAAATTTTCAAGAAAAAAAATTTTTGACATACACCTCAGTTTCATTGAGAAGTCTCTATTTCAAATGAATTCCACTTAAAAATCATATATATATTTTTTCCAATTGATTTTTTTATATTTCTGACTATTTCTGACTTTGAAAAAAATATCGAAATTTTTCTTTCAACTTTTCTTTATTTATTATGAAAATTTAATTTTTCAGTTGATTTTTCATTTTTCTTTCAACTTTTCTTTATTTATTATGAAAATTAAATTTTTCAGTTGATTTTTCATTTTTGGGACTTAGAAAAATTTTCGAAATTTTCAAGAAAAAAAATTTTTCACATACACCTCAGTTTCATTGAGAAGTTTCTATTTCAAATGCATTTCACTTAAAAATCAAAAAAATTGATTTTTTTATATTTCTGACTTTGAAAAAAATATCGAAATTTTTCTTTCAACTTTTCTTTATTTATTATGAAAATTGAATTTTTCAGTTGATTTTTCATTTTTCTTTCAACTTTTCTTTATTTATTATGAAAATTAAATTTTTCAGTTGATTTTTCATTTTTGGGACTTAGAAAAATTTTCGATTTTTTTTCTCATATAATCTGACCTTCTATGGAATTGTTCATTTTTACACTTCTCATAATATACCTTTTAAACACACAAACAGCAAATGGCATTCTAGCGGGACTTAGAAAAATTTTCGAAATTTTCAAGAAAAAAAATTTTTGACATACACCTCAGTTTCATTGAGAAGTCTCTATTTCAAATGAATTCCACTTAAAAATCATATATATATTTTTTCCAATTGATTTTTTTATATTTCTGACTATTTCTGACTTTGAAAAAAATATCGAAATTTTTCTTTCAACTTTTCTTTATTTATTATGAAAATTAAATTTTTCAGTTGATTTTTCATTTTTGGGACTTAGAAAAATTTTCGATTTTTTTTCTCATATAATCTGACCTTCTATGGAATTGTTCATTTTTACACTTCTCATAATATACCTTTTAAACACACAAACAGCAAATGGCATTCTAGCGGGACTATATTTTTTCCAATTGATTTTTTTATATTTCTGACTATTTCTGACTATTTCTGACTTTGAAAAAAATATCGAAATTTTTCTTTCAACTTTTCTTTATTTATTATGAAAATTTAATTTTTCAGTTGATTTTTCATTTTTCTTTCAACTTTTCTTTATTTATTATGAAAATTAAATTTTTCAGTTGATTTTTCATTTTTGGGACTTAGAAAAATTTTCGATTTTTTTTCTCATATAATCTGACCTTCTATGGAATTGTTCATTTTTACACTTCTCATAATATACCTTTTAAACACACAAACAGCAAATGGCATTCTAGCGGGACTTAGAAAAATTTTCGAAATTTTCAAGAAAAAAAATTTTTGACATACACCTCAGTTTCATTGAGAAGTCTCTATTTCAAATGAATTCCACTTAAAAATCATATATATATTTTTTCCAATTGATTTTTTTATATTTCTGACTATTTCTGACTTTGAAAAAAATATCGAAATTTTTCTTTCAACTTTTCTTTATTTATTATGAAAATTTAATTTTTCAGTTGATTTTTCATTTTTCTTTCAACTTTTCTTTATTTATTATGAAAATTAAATTTTTCAGTTGATTTTTCATTTTTGGGACTTAGAAAAATTTTCGATTTTTTTTCTCATATAATCTGACCTTCTATGGAATTGTTCATTTTTACACTTCTCATAATATACCTTTTAAACACACAAACAGCAAATGGCATTCTAGCGGGACTATATTTTTTCCAATTGATTTTTTTATATTTCTGACTATTTCTGACTATTTCTGACTTTGAAAAAAATATCGAAATTTTTCTTTCAACTTTTCTTTATTTATTATGAAAATTTAATTTTTCAGTTGATTTTTCATTTTTCTTTCAACTTTTCTTTATTTATTATGAAAATTAAATTTTTCAGTTGATTTTTCATTTTTGGGACTTAGAAAAATTTTCGAAATTTTCAAGAAAAAAAATTTTTCACATACACCTCAGTTTCATTGAGAAGTTTCTATTTCAAATGCATTTCACTTAAAAATCAAAAAAATTGATTTTTTTATATTTCTGACTTTGAAAAAAATATCGAAATTTTTCTTTCAACTTTTCTTTGTTTATTATGAAAATTTAATTTTTCAGTTGATTTTTCATTTTTCTTTCAACTTTTCTTTATTTATTATGAAAATTAAATTTTTCAGTTGATTTTTCATTTTTGGGACTTAGAAAAATTTTCGATTTTTTTTCTCATATAATCTGACCTTCTATGGAATTGTTCATTTTTACACTTCTCATAATATACCTTTTAAACACACAAACAGCAAATGGCATTCTAGCGGGACTTAGAAAAATTTTCGAAATTTTCAAGAAAAAAAATTTTTGACATACACCTCAGTTTCATTGAGAAGTCTCTATTTCAAATGAATTCCACTTAAAAATCATATATATATTTTTTCCAATTGATTTTTTTATATTTCTGACTATTTCTGACTTTGAAAAAAATATCGAAATTTTTCTTTCAACTTTTCTTTATTTATTATGAAAATTTAATTTTTCAGTTGATTTTTCATTTTTCTTTCAACTTTTCTTTATTTATTATGAAAATTAAATTTTTCAGTTGATTTTTCATTTTTGGGACTTAGAAAAATTTTCGATTTTTTTTCTCATATAATCTGACCTTCTATGGAATTGTTCATTTTTACACTTCTCATAATATACCTTTTAAACACACAAACAGCAAATGGCATTCTAGCGGGACTTAGAAAAATTTTCGAAATTTTCAAGAAAAAAAATTTTTGACATACACCTCAGTTTCATTGAGAAGTCTCTATTTCAAATGAATTCCACTTAAAAATCATATATATATTTTTTCCAATTGATTTTTTTATATTTCTGACTATTTCTGACTTTGAAAAAAATATCGAAATTTTTCTTTCAACTTTTCTTTATTTATTATGAAAATTTAATTTTTCAGTTGATTTTTCATTTTTCTTTCAACTTTTCTTTATTTATTATGAAAATTAAATTTTTCAGTTGATTTTTCATTTTTGGGACTTAGAAAAATTTTCGATTTTTTTTCTCATATAATCTGACCTTCTATGGAATTGTTCATTTTTACACTTCTCATAATATACCTTTTAAACACACAAACAGCAAATGGCATTCTAGCGGGACTATATTTTTTCCAATTGATTTTTTTATATTTCTGACTATTTCTGACTTTGAAAAAAATATCGAAATTTTTCTTTCAACTTTTCTTTATTTATTATGAAAATTTAATTTTTCAGTTGATTTTTCATTTTTCTTTCAACTTTTCTTTATTTATTATGAAAATTAAATTTTTCAGTTGATTTTTCATTTTTGGGACTTAGAAAAATTTTCGATTTTTTTTCTCATATAATCTGACCTTCTATGGAATTGTTCATTTTTACACTTCTCATAATATACCTTTTAAACACACAAACAGCAAATGGCATTCTAGCGGGACTATATTTTTTCCAATTGATTTTTTTATATTTCTGACTATTTCTGACTATTTCTGACTTTGAAAAAAATATCGAAATTTTTCTTTCAACTTTTCTTTATTTATTATGAAAATTTAATTTTTCAGTTGATTTTTCATTTTTCTTTCAACTTTTCTTTATTTATTATGAAAATTAAATTTTTCAGTTGATTTTTCATTTTTGGGACTTAGAAAAATTTTCGAAATTTTCAAGAAAAAAAATTTTTCACATACACCTCAGTTTCATTGAGAAGTTTCTATTTCAAATGCATTTCACTTAAAAATCAAAAAAATTGATTTTTTTATATTTCTGACTTTGAAAAAAATATCGAAATTTTTCTTTCAACTTTTCTTTGTTTATTATGAAAATTTAATTTTTCAGTTGATTTTTCATTTTTCTTTCAACTTTTCTTTATTTATTATGAAAATTAAATTTTTCAGTTGATTTTTCATTTTTGGGACTTAGAAAAATTTTCGATTTTTTTTCTCATATAATCTGACCTTCTATGGAATTGTTCATTTTTACACTTCTCATAATATACCTTTTAAACACACAAACAGCAAATGGCATTCTAGCGGGACTTAGAAAAATTTTCGAAATTTTCAAGAAAAAAAATTTTTGACATACACCTCAGTTTCATTGAGAAGTCTCTATTTCAAATGAATTCCACTTAAAAATCATATATATATTTTTTCCAATTGATTTTTTTATATTTCTGACTATTTCTGACTTTGAAAAAAATATCGAAATTTTTCTTTCAACTTTTCTTTATTTATTATGAAAATTTAATTTTTCAGTTGATTTTTCACTTTTCTTTCAACTTTTCTTTATTTATTATGAAAATTAAATTTTTCAGTTGATTTTTCATTTTTGGGACTTAGAAAAATTTTCGATTTTTTTTCTCATATAATCTGACCTTCTATGGAATTGTTCATTTTTACACTTCTCATAATATACCTTTTAAACACACAAACAGCAAATGGCATTCTAGCGGGACTTAGAAAAATTTTCGAAATTTTCAAGAAAAAAAATTTTTGACATACACCTCAGTTTCATTGAGAAGTCTCTATTTCAAATGAATTCCACTTAAAAATCATATATATATTTTTTCCAATTGATTTTTTTATATTTCTGACTATTTCTGACTTTGAAAAAAATATCGAAATTTTTCTTTCAACTTTTCTTTATTTATTATGAAAATTTAATTTTTCAGTTGATTTTTCATTTTTCTTTCAACTTTTCTTTATTTATTATGAAAATTAAATTTTTCAGTTGATTTTTCATTTTTGGGACTTAGAAAAATTTTCGATTTTTTTTCTCATATAATCTGACCTTCTATGGAATTGTTCATTTTTACACTTCTCATAATATACCTTTTAAACACACAAACAGCAAATGGCATTCTAGCGGGACTATATTTTTTCCAATTGATTTTTTTATATTTCTGACTATTTCTGACTATTTCTGACTTTGAAAAAAATAAAGAAATTTTTCTTTCAACTTTTCTTTATTTATTATGAAAATTTAATTTTTCAGTTGATTTTTCATTTTTGGGACTTAGAAAAATTTTCGAAATTTTCAAGAAAAAAAATTTTTCACATACACCTCAGTTTCATTGAGAAGTTTCTATTTCAAATGCATTTCACTTAAAAATCAAAAAAATTGATTTTTTTATATTTCTGACTTTGAAAAAAATATCGAAATTTTTCTTTCAACTTTTCTTTGTTTATTATGAAAATTTAATTTTTCAGTTGATTTTTCATTTTTCTTTCAACTTTTCTTTATTTATTATGAAAATTAAATTTTTCAGTTGATTTTTCATTTTTGGGACTTAGAAAAATTTTCGATTTTTTTTCTCATATAATCTGACCTTCTATGGAATTGTTCATTTTTACACTTCTCATAATATACCTTTTAAACACACAAACAGCAAATGGCATTCTAGCGGGACTTAGAAAAATTTTCGAAATTTTCAAGAAAAAAAATTTTTGACATACACCTCAGTTTCATTGAGAAGTCTCTATTTCAAATGAATTCCACTTAAAAATCATATATATATTTTTTCCAATTGATTTTTTTATATTTCTGACTATTTCTGACTTTGAAAAAAATATCGAAATTTTTCTTTCAACTTTTCTTTATTTATTATGAAAATTTAATTTTTCAGTTGATTTTTCATTTTTCTTTCAACTTTTCTTTATTTATTATGAAAATTAAATTTTTCAGTTGATTTTTCATTTTTGGGACTTAGAAAAATTTTCGATTTTTTTTCTCATATAATCTGACCTTCTATGGAATTGTTCATTTTTACACTTCTCATAATATACCTTTTAAACACACAAACAGCAAATGGCATTCTAGCGGGACTTAGAAAAATTTTCGAAATTTTCAAGAAAAAAAATTTTTGACATACACCTCAGTTTCATTGAGAAGTCTCTATTTCAAATGAATTCCACTTAAAAATCATATATATATTTTTTCCAATTGATTTTTTTATATTTCTGACTATTTCTGACTTTGAAAAAAATATCGAAATTTTTCTTTCAACTTTTCTTTATTTATTATGAAAATTTAATTTTTCAGTTGATTTTTCATTTTTCTTTCAACTTTTCTTTATTTATTATGAAAATTAAATTTTTCAGTTGATTTTTCATTTTTGGGACTTAGAAAAATTTTCGATTTTTTTTCTCATATAATCTGACCTTCTATGGAATTGTTCATTTTTACACTTCTCATAATATACCTTTTAAACACACAAACAGCAAATGGCATTCTAGCGGGACTATATTTTTTCCAATTGATTTTTTTATATTTCTGACTATTTCTGACTATTTCTGACTTTGAAAAAAATATCGAAATTTTTCTTTCAACTTTTCTTTATTTATTATGAAAATTTAATTTTTCAGTTGATTTTTCATTTTTCTTTCAACTTTTCTTTATTTATTATGAAAATTAAATTTTTCAGTTGATTTTTCATTTTTGGGACTTAGAAAAATTTTCGAAATTTTCAAGAAAAAAAATTTTTCACATACACCTCAGTTTCATTGAGAAGTTTCTATTTCAAATGCATTTCACTTAAAAATCAAAAAAATTGATTTTTTTATATTTCTGACTTTGAAAAAAATATCGAAATTTTTCTTTCAACTTTTCTTTGTTTATTATGAAAATTTAATTTTTCAGTTGATTTTTCATTTTTCTTTCAACTTTTCTTTATTTATTATGAAAATTAAATTTTTCAGTTGATTTTTCATTTTTGGGACTTAGAAAAATTTTTGATTTTTTTTCTCATATAATCTGACCTTCTATGGAATTGTTCATTTTTACACTTCTCATAATATACCTTTTAAACACACAAACAGCAAATGGCATTCTAGCGGGACTTAGAAAAATTTTCGAAATTTTCAAGAAAAAAAATTTTTGACATACACCTCAGTTTCATTGAGAAGTCTCTATTTCAAATGAATTCCACTTAAAAATCATATATATATTTTTTCCAATTGATTTTTTTATATTTCTGACTATTTCTGACTTTGAAAAAAATATCGAAATTTTTCTTTCAACTTTTCTTTATTTATTATGAAAATTTAATTTTTCAGTTGATTTTTCATTTTTCTTTCAACTTTTCTTTATTTATTATGAAAATTAAATTTTTCAGTTGATTTTTCATTTTTGGGACTTAGAAAAATTTTCGATTTTTTTTCTCATATAATCTGACCTTCTATGGAATTGTTCATTTTTACACTTCTCATAATATACCTTTTAAACACACAAACAGCAAATGGCATTCTAGCGGGACTTAGAAAAATTTTCGAAATTTTCAAGAAAAAAAATTTTTGACATACACCTCAGTTTCATTGAGAAGTCTCTATTTCAAATGAATTCCACTTAAAAATCATATATATATTTTTTCCAATTGATTTTTTTATATTTCTGACTATTTCTGACTTTGAAAAAAATATCGAAATTTTTCTTTCAACTTTTCTTTATTTATTATGAAAATTTAATTTTTCAGTTGATTTTTCATTTTTCTTTCAACTTTTCTTTATTTATTATGAAAATTAAATTTTTCAGTTGATTTTTCATTTTTGGGACTTAGAAAAATTTTCGATTTTTTTTCTCATATAATCTGACCTTCTATGGAATTGTTCATTTTTACACTTCTCATAATATACCTTTTAAACACACAAACAGCAAATGGCATTCTAGCGGGACTATATTTTTTCCAATTGATTTTTTTATATTTCTGACTATTTCTGACTTTGAAAAAAATATCGAAATTTTTCTTTCAACTTTTCTTTATTTATTATGAAAATTTAATTTTTCAGTTGATTTTTCATTTTTCTTTCAACTTTTCTTTATTTATTATGAAAATTAAATTTTTCAGTTGATTTTTCATTTTTGGGACTTAGAAAAATTTTCGATTTTTTTTCTCATATAATCTGACCTTCTATGGAATTGTTCATTTTTACACTTCTCATAATATACCTTTTAAACACACAAACAGCAAATGGCATTCTAGCGGGACTATATTTTTTCCAATTGATTTTTTTATATTTCTGACTATTTCTGACTATTTCTGACTTTGAAAAAAATATCGAAATTTTTCTTTCAACTTTTCTTTATTTATTATGAAAATTTAATTTTTCAGTTGATTTTTCATTTTTCTTTCAACTTTTCTTTATTTATTATGAAAATTAAATTTTTCAGTTGATTTTTCATTTTTGGGACTTAGAAAAATTTTCGAAATTTTCAAGAAAAAAAATTTTTCACATACACCTCAGTTTCATTGAGAAGTTTCTATTTCAAATGCATTTCACTTAAAAATCAAAAAAATTGATTTTTTTATATTTCTGACTTTGAAAAAAATATCGAAATTTTTCTTTCAACTTTTCTTTGTTTATTATGAAAATTTAATTTTTCAGTTGATTTTTCATTTTTCTTTCAACTTTTCTTTATTTATTATGAAAATTAAATTTTTCAGTTGATTTTTCATTTTTGGGACTTAGAAAAATTTTCGATTTTTTTTCTCATATAATCTGACCTTCTATGGAATTGTTCATTTTTACACTTCTCATAATATACCTTTTAAACACACAAACAGCAAATGGCATTCTAGCGGGACTTAGAAAAATTTTCGAAATTTTCAAGAAAAAAAATTTTTGACATACACCTCAGTTTCATTGAGAAGTCTCTATTTCAAATGAATTCCACTTAAAAATCATATATATATTTTTTCCAATTGATTTTTTTATATTTCTGACTATTTCTGACTTTGAAAAAAATATCGAAATTTTTCTTTCAACTTTTCTTTATTTATTATGAAAATTTAATTTTTCAGTTGATTTTTCACTTTTCTTTCAACTTTTCTTTATTTATTATGAAAATTAAATTTTTCAGTTGATTTTTCATTTTTGGGACTTAGAAAAATTTTCGATTTTTTTTCTCATATAATCTGACCTTCTATGGAATTGTTCATTTTTACACTTCTCATAATATACCTTTTAAACACACAAACAGCAAATGGCATTCTAGCGGGACTTAGAAAAATTTTCGAAATTTTCAAGAAAAAAAATTTTTGACATACACCTCAGTTTCATTGAGAAGTCTCTATTTCAAATGAATTCCACTTAAAAATCATATATATATTTTTTCCAATTGATTTTTTTATATTTCTGACTATTTCTGACTTTGAAAAAAATATCGAAATTTTTCTTTCAACTTTTCTTTATTTATTATGAAAATTTAATTTTTCAGTTGATTTTTCATTTTTCTTTCAACTTTTCTTTATTTATTATGAAAATTAAATTTTTCAGTTGATTTTTCATTTTTGGGACTTAGAAAAATTTTCGATTTTTTTTCTCATATAATCTGACCTTCTATGGAATTGTTCATTTTTACACTTCTCATAATATACCTTTTAAACACACAAACAGCAAATGGCATTCTAGCGGGACTATATTTTTTCCAATTGATTTTTTTATATTTCTGACTATTTCTGACTATTTCTGACTTTGAAAAAAATAAAGAAATTTTTCTTTCAACTTTTCTTTATTTATTATGAAAATTTAATTTTTCAGTTGATTTTTCATTTTTGGGACTTAGAAAAATTTTCGAAATTTTCAAGAAAAAAAATTTTTCACATACACCTCAGTTTCATTGAGAAGTTTCTATTTCAAATGCATTTCACTTAAAAATCAAAAAAATTGATTTTTTTATATTTCTGACTTTGAAAAAAATATCGAAATTTTTCTTTCAACTTTTCTTTGTTTATTATGAAAATTTAATTTTTCAGTTGATTTTTCATTTTTCTTTCAACTTTTCTTTATTTATTATGAAAATTAAATTTTTCAGTTGATTTTTCATTTTTGGGACTTAGAAAAATTTTCGATTTTTTTTCTCATATAATCTGACCTTCTATGGAATTGTTCATTTTTACACTTCTCATAATATACCTTTTAAACACACAAACAGCAAATGGCATTCTAGCGGGACTTAGAAAAATTTTCGAAATTTTCAAGAAAAAAAATTTTTGACATACACCTCAGTTTCATTGAGAAGTCTCTATTTCAAATGAATTCCACTTAAAAATCATATATATATTTTTTCCAATTGATTTTTTTATATTTCTGACTATTTCTGACTTTGAAAAAAATATCGAAATTTTTCTTTCAACTTTTCTTTATTTATTATGAAAATTTAATTTTTCAGTTGATTTTTCATTTTTCTTTCAACTTTTCTTTATTTATTATGAAAATTAAATTTTTCAGTTGATTTTTCATTTTTGGGACTTAGAAAAATTTTCGATTTTTTTTCTCATATAATCTGACCTTCTATGGAATTGTTCATTTTTACACTTCTCATAATATACCTTTTAAACACACAAACAGCAAATGGCATTCTAGCGGGACTTAGAAAAATTTTCGAAATTTTCAAGAAAAAATATTTTTGACATACACCTCAGTTTCATTGAGAAGTCTCTATTTCAAATGAATTCCACTTAAAAATCATATATATATTTTTTCCAATTGATTTTTTTATATTTCTGACTATTTCTGACTTTGAAAAAAATATCGAAATTTTTCTTTCAACTTTTCTTTATTTATTATGAAAATTTAATTTTTCAGTTGATTTTTCATTTTTCTTTCAACTTTTCTTTATTTATTATGAAAATTAAATTTTTCAGTTGATTTTTCATTTTTGGGACTTAGAAAAATTTTCGATTTTTTTTCTCATATAATCTGACCTTCTATGGAATTGTTCATTTTTACACTTCTCATAATATACCTTTTAAACACACAAACAGCAAATGGCATTCTAGCGGGACTATATTTTTTCCAATTGATTTTTTTATATTTCTGACTATTTCTGACTATTTCTGACTTTGAAAAAAATATCGAAATTTTTCTTTCAACTTTTCTTTATTTATTATGAAAATTTAATTTTTCAGTTGATTTTTCATTTTTGGGACTTAGAAAAATTTTCGAAATTTTCAAGAAAAAAAATTTTTCACATACACCTCAGTTTCATTGAGAAGTTTCTATTTCAAATGCATTTCACTTAAAAATCAAAAAAATTGATTTTTTTATATTTCTGACTTTGAAAAAAATATCGAAATTTTTCTTTCAACTTTTCTTTATTTATTATGAAAATTGAATTTTTCAGTTGATTTTTCATTTTTCTTTCAACTTTTCTTTATTTATTATGAAAATTAAATTTTTCAGTTGATTTTTCATTTTTGGGACTTAGAAAAATTTTCGATTTTTTTTCTCATATAATCTGACCTTCTATGGAATTGTTCATTTTTACACTTCTCATAATATACCTTTTAAACACACAAACAGCAAATGGCATTCTAGCGGGACTTAGAAAAATTTTCGAAATTTTCAAGAAAAAAAATTTTTGACATACACCTCAGTTTCATTGAGAAGTCTCTATTTCAAATGAATTCCACTTAAAAATCATATATATATTTTTTCCAATTGATTTTTTTATATTTCTGACTATTTCTGACTTTGAAAAAAATATCGAAATTTTTCTTTCAACTTTTCTTTATTTATTATGAAAATTTAATTTTTCAGTTGATTTTTCATTTTTCTTTCAACTTTTCTTTATTTATTATGAAAATTAAATTTTTCAGTTGATTTTTCATTTTTGGGACTTAGAAAAATTTTCGATTTTTTTTCTCATATAATCTGACCTTCTATGGAATTGTTCATTTTTACACTTCTCATAATATACCTTTTAAACACACAAACAGCAAATGGCATTCTAGCGGGACTTAGAAAAATTTTCGAAATTTTCAAGAAAAAAAATTTTTGACATACACCTCAGTTTCATTGAGAAGTCTCTATTTCAAATGAATTCCACTTAAAAATCATATATATATTTTTTCCAATTGATTTTTTTATATTTCTGACTATTTCTGACTTTGAAAAAAATATCGAAATTTTTCTTTCAACTTTTCTTTATTTATTATGAAAATTTAATTTTTCAGTTGATTTTTCATTTTTCTTTCAACTTTTCTTTATTTATTATGAAAATTAAATTTTTCAGTTGATTTTTCATTTTTGGGACTTAGAAAAATTTTCGATTTTTTTTCTCATATAATCTGACCTTCTATGGAATTGTTCATTTTTACACTTCTCATAATATACCTTTTAAACACACAAACAGCAAATGGCATTCTAGCGGGACTATATTTTTTCCAATTGATTTTTTTATATTTCTGACTATTTCTGACTATTTCTGACTTTGAAAAAAATATCGAAATTTTTCTTTCAACTTTTCTTTATTTATTATGAAAATTTAATTTTTCAGTTGATTTTTCATTTTTCTTTCAACTTTTCTTTATTTATTATGAAAATTAAATTTTTCAGTTGATTTTTCATTTTTGGGACTTAGAAAAATTTTCGAAATTTTCAAGAAAAAAAATTTTTCACATACACCTCAGTTTCATTGAGAAGTTTCTATTTCAAATGCATTTCACTTAAAAATCAAAAAAATTGATTTTTTTATATTTCTGACTTTGAAAAAAATATCGAAATTTTTCTTTCAACTTTTCTTTATTTATTATGAAAATTGAATTTTTCAGTTGATTTTTCATTTTTCTTTCAACTTTTCTTTATTTATTATGAAAATTAAATTTTTCAGTTGATTTTTCATTTTTGGGACTTAGAAAAATTTTCGATTTTTTTTCTCATATAATCTGACCTTCTATGGAATTGTTCATTTTTACACTTCTCATAATATACCTTTTAAACACACAAACAGCAAATGGCATTCTAGCGGGACTTAGAAAAATTTTCGAAATTTTCAAGAAAAAAAATTTTTGACATACACCTCAGTTTCATTGAGAAGTCTCTATTTCAAATGAATTCCACTTAAAAATCATATATATATTTTTTCCAATTGATTTTTTTATATTTCTGACTATTTCTGACTTTGAAAAAAATATCGAAATTTTTCTTTCAACTTTTCTTTATTTATTATGAAAATTTAATTTTTCAGTTGATTTTTCATTTTTCTTTCAACTTTTCTTTATTTATTATGAAAATTAAATTTTTCAGTTGATTTTTCATTTTTGGGACTTAGAAAAATTTTCGATTTTTTTTCTCATATAATCTGACCTTCTATGGAATTGTTCATTTTTACACTTCTCATAATATACCTTTTAAACACACAAACAGCAAATGGCATTCTAGCGGGACTATATTTTTTCCAATTGATTTTTTTATATTTCTGACTATTTCTGACTATTTCTGACTTTGAAAAAAATATCGAAATTTTTCTTTCAACTTTTCTTTATTTATTATGAAAATTTAATTTTTCAGTTGATTTTTCATTTTTCTTTCAACTTTTCTTTATTTATTATGAAAATTAAATTTTTCAGTTGATTTTTCATTTTTGGGACTTAGAAAAATTTTCGAAATTTTCAAGAAAAAAAATTTTTCACATACACCTCAGTTTCATTGAGAAGTTTCTATTTCAAATGCATTTCACTTAAAAATCAAAAAAATTGATTTTTTTATATTTCTGACTTTGAAAAAAATATCGAAATTTTTCTTTCAACTTTTCTTTATTTATTATGAAAATTGAATTTTTCAGTTGATTTTTCATTTTTCTTTCAACTTTTCTTTATTTATTATGAAAATTAAATTTTTCAGTTGATTTTTCATTTTTGGGACTTAGAAAAATTTTCGATTTTTTTTCTCATATAATCTGACCTTCTATGGAATTGTTCATTTTTACACTTCTCATAATATACCTTTTAAACACACAAACAGCAAATGGCATTCTAGCGGGACTTAGAAAAATTTTCGAAATTTTCAAGAAAAAAAATTTTTGACATACACCTCAGTTTCATTGAGAAGTCTCTATTTCAAATGAATTCCACTTAAAAATCATATATATATTTTTTCCAATTGATTTTTTTATATTTCTGACTATTTCTGACTTTGAAAAAAATATCGAAATTTTTCTTTCAACTTTTCTTTATTTATTATGAAAATTTAATTTTTCAGTTGATTTTTCATTTTTCTTTCAACTTTTCTTTATTTATTATGAAAATTAAATTTTTCAGTTGATTTTTCATTTTTGGGACTTAGAAAAATTTTCGATTTTTTTTCTCATATAATCTGACCTTCTATGGAATTGTTCATTTTTACACTTCTCATAATATACCTTTTAAACACACAAACAGCAAATGGCATTCTAGCGGGACTATATTTTTTCCAATTGATTTTTTTATATTTCTGACTATTTCTGACTATTTCTGACTTTGAAAAAAATATCGAAATTTTTCTTTCAACTTTTCTTTATTTATTATGAAAATTTAATTTTTCAGTTGATTTTTCATTTTTGGGACTTAGAAAAATTTTCGAAATTTTCAAGAAAAAAAATTTTTCACATACACCTCAGTTTCATTGAGAAGTTTCTATTTCAAATGCATTTCACTTAAAAATCAAAAAAATTGATTTTTTTATATTTCTGACTTTGAAAAAAATATCGAAATTTTTCTTTCAACTTTTCTTTATTTATTATGAAAATTTAATTTTTCAGTTGATTTTTCATTTTTCTTTCAACTTTTCTTTATTTATTATGAAAATTAAATTTTTCAGTTGATTTTTCATTTTTGGGACTTAGAAAAATTTTCGATTTTTTTTCTCATATAATCTGACCTTCTATGGAATTGTTCATTTTTACACTTCTCATAATATACCTTTTAAACACACAAACAGCAAATGGCATTCTAGCGGGACTTAGAAAAATTTTCGAAATTTTCAAGAAAAAAAATTTTTGACATACACCTCAGTTTCATTGAGAAGTCTCTATTTCAAATGAATTCCACTTAAAAATCATATATATATTTTTTCCAATTGATTTTTTTATATTTCTGACTATTTCTGACTTTGAAAAAAATATCGAAATTTTTCTTTCAACTTTTCTTTATTTATTATGAAAATTTAATTTTTCAGTTGATTTTTCATTTTTCTTTCAACTTTTCTTTATTTATTATGAAAATTAAATTTTTCAGTTGATTTTTCATTTTTGGGATTTAGAAAAATTTTCGATTTTTTTTCTCATATAATCTGACCTTCTATGGAATTGTTCATTTTTACACTTCTCATAATATACCTTTTAAACACACAAACAGCAAATGGCATTCTAGCGGGACTATATTTTTTCCAATTGATTTTTTTATATTTCTGACTATTTCTGACTATTTCTGACTTTGAAAAAAATATCGAAATTTTTCTTTCAACTTTTCTTTATTTATTATGAAAATTTAATTTTTCAGTTGATTTTTCATTTTTCTTTCAACTTTTCTTTATTTATTATGAAAATTAAATTTTTCAGTTGATTTTTCATTTTTGGGACTTAGAAAAATTTTCGATTTTTTTTCTCATATAATCTGACCTTCTATGGAATTGTTCATTTTTACACTTCTCATAATATACCTTTTAAACACACAAACAGCAAATGGCATTCTAGCGGGACTTAGAAAAATTTTCGAAATTTTCAAGAAAAAAAATTTTTGACATACACCTCAGTTTCATTGAGAAGTCTCTATTTCAAATGAATTCCACTTAAAAATCATATATATATTTTTTCCAATTGATTTTTTTATATTTCTGACTATTTCTGACTTTGAAAAAAATATCGAAATTTTTCTTTCAACTTTTCTTTATTTATTATGAAAATTGAATTTTTCAGTTGATTTTTCATTTTTCTTTCAACTTTTCTTTATTTACTATGAAAATTAAATTTTTCAGTTGATTTTTCATTTTTGGGACTTAGAAAAATTTTCGATTTTTTTTCTCATATAATCTGACCTTCTATGGAATTGTTCATTTTTACACTTCTCATAATATACCTTTTAAACACACAAACAGCAAATGGCATTCTAGCGGGACTTAGAAAAATTTTCGAAATTTTCAAGAAAAAAAATTTTTGACATACACCTCAGTTTCATTGAGAAGTCTCTATTTCAAATGAATTCCACTTAAAAATCATATATATATTTTTTCCAATTGATTTTTTTATATTTCTGACTATTTCTGACTTTGAAAAAAATATCGAAATTTTTCTTTCAACTTTTCTTTATTTATTATGAAAATTTAATTTTTCAGTTGATTTTTCATTTTTCTTTCAACTTTTCTTTATTTATTATGAAAATTAAATTTTTCAGTTGATTTTTCATTTTTGGGACTTAGAAAAATTTTCGATTTTTTTTCTCATATAATCTGACCTTCTATGGAATTGTTCATTTTTACACTTCTCATAATATACCTTTTAAACACACAAACAGCAAATGGCATTCTAGCGGGACTTAGAAAAATTTTCGAAATTTTCAAGAAAAAAAATTTTTGACATACACCTCAGTTTCATTGAGAAGTCTCTATTTCAAATGAATTCCACTTAAAAATCATATATATATTTTTTCCAATTGATTTTTTTATATTTCTGACTATTTCTGACTTTGAAAAAAATATCGAAATTTTTCTTTCAACTTTTCTTTATTTATTATGAAAATTTAATTTTTCAGTTGATTTTTCATTTTTCTTTCAACTTTTCTTTATTTATTATGAAAATTAAATTTTTCAGTTGATTTTTCATTTTTGGGATTTAGAAAAATTTTCGATTTTTTTTCTCATATAATCTGACCTTCTATGGAATTGTTCATTTTTACACTTCTCATAATATACCTTTTAAACACACAAACAGCAAATGGCATTCTAGCGGGACTATATTTTTTCCAATTGATTTTTTTATATTTCTGACTATTTCTGACTATTTCTGACTTTGAAAAAAATATCGAAATTTTTCTTTCAACTTTTCTTTATTTATTATGAAAATTTAATTTTTCAGTTGATTTTTCATTTTTCTTTCAACTTTTCTTTATTTATTATGAAAATTAAATTTTTCAGTTGATTTTTCATTTTTGGGACTTAGAAAAATTTTCGATTTTTTTTCTCATATAATCTGACCTTCTATGGAATTGTTCATTTTTACACTTCTCATAATATACCTTTTAAACACACAAACAGCAAATGGCATTCTAGCGGGACTTAGAAAAATTTTCGAAATTTTCAAGAAAAAAAATTTTTGACATACACCTCAGTTTCATTGAGAAGTCTCTATTTCAAATGAATTCCACTTAAAAATCATATATATATTTTTTCCAATTGATTTTTTTATATTTCTGACTATTTCTGACTTTGAAAAAAATATCGAAATTTTTCTTTCAACTTTTCTTTATTTATTATGAAAATTGAATTTTTCAGTTGATTTTTCATTTTTCTTTCAACTTTTCTTTATTTACTATGAAAATTAAATTTTTCAGTTGATTTTTCATTTTTGGGACTTAGAAAAATTTTCGATTTTTTTTCTCATATAATCTGACCTTCTATGGAATTGTTCATTTTTACACTTCTCATAATATACCTTTTAAACACACAAACAGCAAATGGCATTCTAGCGGGACTTAGAAAAATTTTCGAAATTTTCAAGAAAAAAAATTTTTGACATACACCTCAGTTTCATTGAGAAGTCTCTATTTCAAATGAATTCCACTTAAAAATCATATATATATTTTTTCCAATTGATTTTTTTATATTTCTGACTATTTCTGACTTTGAAAAAAATATCGAAATTTTTCTTTCAACTTTTCTTTATTTATTATGAAAATTTAATTTTTCAGTTGATTTTTCATTTTTCTTTCAACTTTTCTTTATTTATTATGAAAATTAAATTTTTCAGTTGATTTTTCATTTTTGGGACTTAGAAAAATTTTCGATTTTTTTTCTCATATAATCTGACCTTCTATGGAATTGTTCATTTTTACACTTCTCATAATATACCTTTTAAACACACAAACAGCAAATGGCATTCTAGCGGGACTTAGAAAAATTTTCGAAATTTTCAAGAAAAAAAATTTTTGACATACACCTCAGTTTCATTGAGAAGTCTCTATTTCAAATGAATTCCACTTAAAAATCATATATATATTTTTTCCAATTGATTTTTTTATATTTCTGACTATTTCTGACTTTGAAAAAAATATCGAAATTTTTCTTTCAACTTTTCTTTATTTATTATGAAAATTTAATTTTTCAGTTGATTTTTCATTTTTCTTTCAACTTTTCTTTATTTATTATGAAAATTAAATTTTTCAGTTGATTTTTCATTTTTGGGATTTAGAAAAATTTTCGATTTTTTTTCTCATATAATCTGACCTTCTATGGAATTGTTCATTTTTACACTTCTCATAATATACCTTTTAAACACACAAACAGCAAATGGCATTCTAGCGGGACTATATTTTTTCCAATTGATTTTTTTATATTTCTGACTATTTCTGACTATTTCTGACTTTGAAAAAAATATCGAAATTTTTCTTTCAACTTTTCTTTATTTATTATGAAAATTTAATTTTTCAGTTGATTTTTCATTTTTCTTTCAACTTTTCTTTATTTATTATGAAAATTAAATTTTTCAGTTGATTTTTCATTTTTGGGACTTAGAAAAATTTTCGATTTTTTTTCTCATATAATCTGACCTTCTATGGAATTGTTCATTTTTACACTTCTCATAATATACCTTTTAAACACACAAACAGCAAATGGCATTCTAGCGGGACTTAGAAAAATTTTCGAAATTTTCAAGAAAAAAAATTTTTGACATACACCTCAGTTTCATTGAGAAGTCTCTATTTCAAATGAATTCCACTTAAAAATCATATATATATTTTTTCCAATTGATTTTTTTATATTTCTGACTATTTCTGACTTTGAAAAAAATATCGAAATTTTTCTTTCAACTTTTCTTTATTTATTATGAAAATTGAATTTTTCAGTTGATTTTTCATTTTTCTTTCAACTTTTCTTTATTTACTATGAAAATTAAATTTTTCAGTTGATTTTTCATTTTTGGGACTTAGAAAAATTTTCGATTTTTTTTCTCATATAATCTGACCTTCTATGGAATTGTTCATTTTTACACTTCTCATAATATACCTTTTAAACACACAAACAGCAAATGGCATTCTAGCGGGACTTAGAAAAATTTTCGAAATTTTCAAGAAAAAAAATTTTTGACATACACCTCAGTTTCATTGAGAAGTCTCTATTTCAAATGAATTCCACTTAAAAATCATATATATATTTTTTCCAATTGATTTTTTTATATTTCTGACTATTTCTGACTTTGAAAAAAATATCGAAATTTTTCTTTCAACTTTTCTTTATTTATTATGAAAATTTAATTTTTCAGTTGATTTTTCATTTTTCTTTCAACTTTTCTTTATTTATTATGAAAATTAAATTTTTCAGTTGATTTTTCATTTTTGGGACTTAGAAAAATTTTCGATTTTTTTTCTCATATAATCTGACCTTCTATGGAATTGTTCATTTTTACACTTCTCATAATATACCTTTTAAACACACAAACAGCAAATGGCATTCTAGCGGGACTTAGAAAAATTTTCGAAATTTTCAAGAAAAAAAATTTTTGACATACACCTCAGTTTCATTGAGAAGTCTCTATTTCAAATGAATTCCACTTAAAAATCATATATATATTTTTTCCAATTGATTTTTTTATATTTCTGACTATTTCTGACTTTGAAAAAAATATCGAAATTTTTCTTTCAACTTTTCTTTATTTATTATGAAAATTTAATTTTTCAGTTGATTTTTCATTTTTCTTTCAACTTTTCTTTATTTATTATGAAAATTAAATTTTTCAGTTGATTTTTCATTTTTGGGATTTAGAAAAATTTTCGATTTTTTTTCTCATATAATCTGACCTTCTATGGAATTGTTCATTTTTACACTTCTCATAATATACCTTTTAAACACACAAACAGCAAATGGCATTCTAGCGGGACTATATTTTTTCCAATTGATTTTTTTATATTTCTGACTATTTCTGACTATTTCTGACTTTGAAAAAAATATCGAAATTTTTCTTTCAACTTTTCTTTATTTATTATGAAAATTTAATTTTTCAGTTGATTTTTCATTTTTCTTTCAACTTTTCTTTATTTATTATGAAAATTAAATTTTTCAGTTGATTTTTCATTTTTGGGACTTAGAAAAATTTTCGATTTTTTTTCTCATATAATCTGACCTTCTATGGAATTGTTCATTTTTACACTTCTCATAATATACCTTTTAAACACACAAACAGCAAATGGCATTCTAGCGGGACTTAGAAAAATTTTCGAAATTTTCAAGAAAAAAAATTTTTGACATACACCTCAGTTTCATTGAGAAGTCTCTATTTCAAATGAATTCCACTTAAAAATCATATATATATTTTTTCCAATTGATTTTTTTATATTTCTGACTATTTCTGACTTTGAAAAAAATATCGAAATTTTTCTTTCAACTTTTCTTTATTTATTATGAAAATTGAATTTTTCAGTTGATTTTTCATTTTTCTTTCAACTTTTCTTTATTTACTATGAAAATTAAATTTTTCAGTTGATTTTTCATTTTTGGGACTTAGAAAAATTTTCGATTTTTTTTCTCATATAATCTGACCTTCTATGGAATTGTTCATTTTTACACTTCTCATAATATACCTTTTAAACACACAAACAGCAAATGGCATTCTAGCGGGACTTAGAAAAATTTTCGAAATTTTCAAGAAAAAAAATTTTTGACATACACCTCAGTTTCATTGAGAAGTCTCTATTTCAAATGAATTCCACTTAAAAATCATATATATATTTTTTCCAATTGATTTTTTTATATTTCTGACTATTTCTGACTTTGAAAAAAATATCGAAATTTTTCTTTCAACTTTTCTTTATTTATTATGAAAATTTAATTTTTCAGTTGATTTTTCATTTTTCTTTCAACTTTTCTTTATTTATTATGAAAATTAAATTTTTCAGTTGATTTTTCATTTTTGGGACTTAGAAAAATTTTCGATTTTTTTTCTCATATAATCTGACCTTCTATGGAATTGTTCATTTTTACACTTCTCATAATATACCTTTTAAACACACAAACAGCAAATGGCATTCTAGCGGGACTTAGAAAAATTTTCGAAATTTTCAAGAAAAAAAATTTTTGACATACACCTCAGTTTCATTGAGAAGTCTCTATTTCAAATGAATTCCACTTAAAAATCATATATATATTTTTTCCAATTGATTTTTTTATATTTCTGACTATTTCTGACTTTGAAAAAAATATCGAAATTTTTCTTTCAACTTTTCTTTATTTATTATGAAAATTTAATTTTTCAGTTGATTTTTCATTTTTCTTTCAACTTTTCTTTATTTATTATGAAAATTAAATTTTTCAGTTGATTTTTCATTTTTGGGATTTAGAAAAATTTTCGATTTTTTTTCTCATATAATCTGACCTTCTATGGAATTGTTCATTTTTACACTTCTCATAATATACCTTTTAAACACACAAACAGCAAATGGCATTCTAGCGGGACTATATTTTTTCCAATTGATTTTTTTATATTTCTGACTATTTCTGACTATTTCTGACTTTGAAAAAAATATCGAAATTTTTCTTTCAACTTTTCTTTATTTATTATGAAAATTTAATTTTTCAGTTGATTTTTCATTTTTCTTTCAACTTTTCTTTATTTATTATGAAAATTAAATTTTTCAGTTGATTTTTCATTTTTGGGACTTAGAAAAATTTTCGATTTTTTTTCTCATATAATCTGACCTTCTATGGAATTGTTCATTTTTACACTTCTCATAATATACCTTTTAAACACACAAACAGCAAATGGCATTCTAGCGGGACTTAGAAAAATTTTCGAAA
Source organism: Volucella zonaria (assembly GCA_963966105.1). Classification (NCBI taxonomy): domain Eukaryota; kingdom Metazoa; phylum Arthropoda; class Insecta; order Diptera; family Syrphidae; genus Volucella; species Volucella zonaria. The sequence goes on from CAWYQB010000408.1 coordinate 31,938, forward strand.
TTTTCAAGAAAAAAAATTTTTGACATACACCTCAGTTTCATTGAGAAGTCTCTATTTCAAATGAATTCCACTTAAAAATCATATATATATTTTTTCCAATTGATTTTTTTATATTTCTGACTATTTCTGACTTTGAAAAAAATATCGAAATTTTTCTTTCAACTTTTCTTTATTTATTATGAAAATTGAATTTTTCAGTTGATTTTTCATTTTTCTTTCAACTTTTCTTTATTTACTATGAAAATTAAATTTTTCAGTTGATTTTTCATTTTTGGGACTTAGAAAAATTTTCGATTTTTTTTCTCATATAATCTGACCTTCTATGGAATTGTTCATTTTTACACTTCTCATAATATACCTTTTAAACACACAAACAGCAAATGGCATTCTAGCGGGACTTAGAAAAATTTTCGAAATTTTCAAGAAAAAAAATTTTTGACATACACCTCAGTTTCATTGAGAAGTCTCTATTTCAAATGAATTCCACTTAAAAATCATATATATATTTTTTCCAATTGATTTTTTTATATTTCTGACTATTTCTGACTTTGAAAAAAATATCGAAATTTTTCTTTCAACTTTTCTTTATTTATTATGAAAATTTAATTTTTCAGTTGATTTTTCATTTTTCTTTCAACTTTTCTTTATTTATTATGAAAATTAAATTTTTCAGTTGATTTTTCATTTTTGGGACTTAGAAAAATTTTCGATTTTTTTTCTCATATAATCTGACCTTCTATGGAATTGTTCATTTTTACACTTCTCATAATATACCTTTTAAACACACAAACAGCAAATGGCATTCTAGCGGGACTTAGAAAAATTTTCGAAATTTTCAAGAAAAAAAATTTTTGACATACACCTCAGTTTCATTGAGAAGTCTCTATTTCAAATGAATTCCACTTAAAAATCATATATATATTTTTTCCAATTGATTTTTTTATATTTCTGACTATTTCTGACTTTGAAAAAAATATCGAAATTTTTCTTTCAACTTTTCTTTATTTATTATGAAAATTTAATTTTTCAGTTGATTTTTCATTTTTCTTTCAACTTTTCTTTATTTATTATGAAAATTAAATTTTTCAGTTGATTTTTCATTTTTGGGACTTAGAAAAATTTTCGAAATTTTCAAGAAAAAAAATTTTTCACATACACCTCAGTTTCATTGAGAAGTTTCTATTTCAAATGCATTTCACTTAAAAATCAAAAAAATTGATTTTTTTATATTTCTGACTTTGAAAAAAATATCGAAATTTTTCTTTCAACTTTTCTTTATTTATTATGAAAATTGAATTTTTCAGTTGATTTTTCATTTTTCTTTCAACTTTTCTTTATTTATTATGAAAATTAAATTTTTCAGTTGATTTTTCATTTTTGGGACTTAGAAAAATGTTCGATTTTTTTTCTCATATAATCTGACCTTCTATGGAATTGTTCATTTTTACACTTCTCATAATATACCTTTTAAACACACAAACAGCAAATGGCATTCTAGCGGGACTTAGAAAAATTTTCGAAATTTTCAAGAAAAAAAATTTTTGACATACACCTCAGTTTCATTGAGAAGTCTCTATTTCAAATGAATTCCACTTAAAAATCATATATATATTTTTTCCAATTGATTTTTTTATATTTCTGACTATTTCTGACTTTGAAAAAAATATCGAAATTTTTCTTTCAACTTTTCTTTATTTATTATGAAAATTTAATTTTTCAGTTGATTTTTCATTTTTCTTTCAACTTTTCTTTATTTATTATGAAAATTAAATTTTTCAGTTGATTTTTCATTTTTGGGACTTAGAAAAATTTTCGATTTTTTTTCTCATATAATCTGACCTTCTATGGAATTGTTCATTTTTACACTTCTCATAATATACCTTTTAAACACACAAACAGCAAATGGCATTCTAGCGGGACTTAGAAAAATTTTCGAAATTTTCAAGAAAAAAAATTTTTGACATACACCTCAGTTTCATTGAGAAGTCTCTATTTCAAATGAATTCCACTTAAAAATCATATATATATTTTTTCCAATTGATTTTTTTATATTTCTGACTATTTCTGACTTTGAAAAAAATATCGAAATTTTTCTTTCAACTTTTCTTTATTTATTATGAAAATTTAATTTTTCAGTTGATTTTTCATTTTTCTTTCAACTTTTCTTTATTTATTATGAAAATTAAATTTTTCAGTTGATTTTTCATTTTTGGGACTTAGAAAAATTTTCGATTTTTTTTCTCATATAATCTGACCTTCTATGGAATTGTTCATTTTTACACTTCTCATAATATACCTTTTAAACACACAAACAGCAAATGGCATTCTAGCGGGACTATATTTTTTCCAATTGATTTTTTTATATTTCTGACTATTTCTGACTATTTCTGACTTTGAAAAAAATATCGAAATTTTTCTTTCAACTTTTCTTTATTTATTATGAAAATTTAATTTTTCAGTTGATTTTTCATTTTTCTTTCAACTTTTCTTTATTTATTATGAAAATTAAATTTTTCTGTTGATTTTTCATTTTTGGGACTTAGAAAAATTTTCGATTTTTTTTCTCATATAATCTGACCTTCTATGGAATTGTTCATTTTTACACTTCTCATAATATACCTTTTAAACACACAAACAGCAAATGGCATTCTAGCGGGACTTAGAAAAATTTTCGAAATTTTCAAGAAAAAAAATTTTTGACATACACCTCAGTTTCATTGAGAAGTCTCTATTTCAAATGAATTCCACTTAAAAATCATATATATATTTTTTCCAATTGATTTTTTTATATTTCTGACTATTTCTGACTTTGAAAAAAATATCGAAATTTTTCTTTCAACTTTTCTTTATTTATTATGAAAATTTAATTTTTCAGTTGATTTTTCATTTTTCTTTCAACTTTTCTTTATTTATTATGAAAATTAAATTTTTCAGTTGATTTTTCATTTTTGGGACTTAGAAAAATTTTCGATTTTTTTTCTCATATAATCTGACCTTCTATGGAATTGTTCATTTTTACACTTCTCATAATATACCTTTTAAACACACAAACAGCAAATGGCATTCTAGCGGGACTATATTTTTTCCAATTGATTTTTTTATATTTCTGACTATTTCTGACTATTTCTGACTTTGAAAAAAATATCGAAATTTTTCTTTCAACTTTTCTTTATTTATTATGAAAATTTAATTTTTCAGTTGATTTTTCATTTTTGGGACTTAGAAAAATTTTCGAAATTTTCAAGAAAAAAAATTTTTCACATACACCTCAGTTTCATTGAGAAGTTTCTATTTCAAATGCATTTCACTTAAAAATCAAAAAAATTGATTTTTTTATATTTCTGACTTTGAAAAAAATATCGAAATTTTTCTTTCAACTTTTCTTTATTTATTATGAAAATTTAATTTTTCAGTTGATTTTTCATTTTTCTTTCAACTTTTCTTTATTTATTATGAAAATTAAATTTTTCAGTTGATTTTTCATTTTTGGGACTTAGAAAAATTTTCGATTTTTTTTCTCATATAATCTGACCTTCTATGGAATTGTTCATTTTTACACTTCTCATAATATACCTTTTAAACACACAAACAGCAAATGGCATTCTAGCGGGACTTAGAAAAATTTTCGAAATTTTCAAGAAAAAAAATTTTTGACATACACCTCAGTTTCATTGAGAAGTCTCTATTTCAAATGAATTCCACTTAAAAATCATATATATATTTTTTCCAATTGATTTTTTTATATTTCTGACTATTTCTGACTTTGAAAAAAATATCGAAATTTTTCTTTCAACTTTTCTTTATTTATTATGAAAATTTAATTTTTCAGTTGATTTTTCATTTTTCTTTCAACTTTTCTTTATTTATTATGAAAATTAAATTTTTCAGTTGATTTTTCATTTTTGGGATTTAGAAAAATTTTCGATTTTTTTTCTCATATAATCTGACCTTCTATGGAATTGTTCATTTTTACACTTCTCATAATATACCTTTTAAACACACAAACAGCAAATGGCATTCTAGCGGGACTATATTTTTTCCAATTGATTTTTTTATATTTCTGACTATTTCTGACTATTTCTGACTTTGAAAAAAATATCGAAATTTTTCTTTCAACTTTTCTTTATTTATTATGAAAATTTAATTTTTCAGTTGATTTTTCATTTTTCTTTCAACTTTTCTTTATTTATTATGAAAATTAAATTTTTCAGTTGATTTTTCATTTTTGGGACTTAGAAAAATTTTCGATTTTTTTTCTCATATAATCTGACCTTCTATGGAATTGTTCATTTTTACACTTCTCATAATATACCTTTTAAACACACAAACAGCAAATGGCATTCTAGCGGGACTTAGAAAAATTTTCGAAATTTTCAAGAAAAAAAATTTTTGACATACACCTCAGTTTCATTGAGAAGTCTCTATTTCAAATGAATTCCACTTAAAAATCATATATATATTTTTTCCAATTGATTTTTTTATATTTCTGACTATTTCTGACTTTGAAAAAAATATCGAAATTTTTCTTTCAACTTTTCTTTATTTATTATGAAAATTTAATTTTTCAGTTGATTTTTCATTTTTCTTTCAACTTTTCTTTATTTATTATGAAAATTAAATTTTTCAGTTGATTTTTCATTTTTGGGACTTAGAAAAATTTTCGATTTTTTTTCTCATATAATCTGACCTTCTATGGAATTGTTCATTTTTACACTTCTCATAATATACCTTTTAAACACACAAACAGCAAATGGCATTCTAGCGGGACTTAGAAAAATTTTCGAAATTTTCAAGAAAAAAAATTTTTGACATACACCTCAGTTTCATTGAGAAGTCTCTATTTCAAATGAATTCCACTTAAAAATCATATATATATTTTTTCCAATTGATTTTTTTATATTTCTGACTATTTCTGACTTTGAAAAAAATATCGAAATTTTTCTTTCAACTTTTCTTTATTTATTATGAAAATTGAATTTTTCAGTTGATTTTTCATTTTTCTTTCAACTTTTCTTTATTTACTATGAAAATTAAATTTTTCAGTTGATTTTTCATTTTTGGGACTTAGAAAAATTTTCGATTTTTTTTCTCATATAATCTGACCTTCTATGGAATTGTTCATTTTTACACTTCTCATAATATACCTTTTAAACACACAAACAGCAAATGGCATTCTAGCGGGACTTAGAAAAATTTTCGAAATTTTCAAGAAAAAAAATTTTTGACATACACCTCAGTTTCATTGAGAAGTCTCTATTTCAAATGAATTCCACTTAAAAATCATATATATATTTTTTCCAATTGATTTTTTTATATTTCTGACTATTTCTGACTTTGAAAAAAATATCGAAATTTTTCTTTCAACTTTTCTTTATTTATTATGAAAATTTAATTTTTCAGTTGATTTTTCATTTTTCTTTCAACTTTTCTTTATTTATTATGAAAATTAAATTTTTCAGTTGATTTTTCATTTTTGGGACTTAGAAAAATTTTCGATTTTTTTTCTCATATAATCTGACCTTCTATGGAATTGTTCATTTTTACACTTCTCATAATATACCTTTTAAACACACAAACAGCAAATGGCATTCTAGCGGGACTATATTTTTTCCAATTGATTTTTTTATATTTCTGACTATTTCTGACTATTTCTGACTTTGAAAAAAATATCGAAATTTTTCTTTCAACTTTTCTTTATTTATTATGAAAATTTAATTTTTCAGTTGATTTTTCATTTTTCTTTCAACTTTTCTTTATTTATTATGAAAATTAAATTTTTCAGTTGATTTTTCATTTTTGGGACTTAGAAAAATTTTCGAAATTTTCAAGAAAAAAAATTTTTCACATACACCTCAGTTTCATTGAGAAGTTTCTATTTCAAATGCATTTCACTTAAAAATCAAAAAAATTGATTTTTTTATATTTCTGACTTTGAAAAAAATATCGAAATTTTTCTTTCAACTTTTCTTTATTTATTATGAAAATTGAATTTTTCAGTTGATTTTTCATTTTTCTTTCAACTTTTCTTTATTTATTATGAAAATTAAATTTTTCAGTTGATTTTTCATTTTTGGGACTTAGAAAAATTTTCGATTTTTTTTCTCATATAATCTGACCTTCTATGGAATTGTTCATTTTTACACTTCTCATAATATACCTTTCAAACACACAAACAGCAAATGGCATTCTAGCGGGACTTAGAAAAATTTTCGAAATTTTCAAGAAAAAAAATTTTTGACATACACCTCAGTTTCATTGAGAAGTCTCTATTTCAAATGAATTCCACTTAAAAATCATATATATATATTTTCCAATTGATTTTTTTATATTTCTGACTATTTCTGACTTTGAAAAAAATATCGAAATTTTTCTTTCAACTTTTCTTTATTTATTATGAAAATTTAATTTTTCAGTTGATTTTTCATTTTTCTTTCAACTTTTCTTTATTTATTATGAAAATTAAATTTTTCAGTTGATTTTTCATTTTTGGGACTTAGAAAAATTTTCGATTTTTTTTCTCATATAATCTGACCTTCTATGGAATTGTTCATTTTTACACTTCTCATAATATACCTTTTAAACACACAAACAGCAAATGGCATTCTAGCGGGACTTAGAAAAATTTTCGAAATTTTCAAGAAAAAAAATTTTTGACATACACCTCAGTTTCATTGAGAAGTCTCTATTTCAAATGAATTCCACTTAAAAATCATATATATATTTTTTCCAATTGATTTTTTTATATTTCTGACTATTTCTGACTTTGAAAAAAATATCGAAATTTTTCTTTCAACTTTTCTTTATTTATTATGAAAATTTAATTTTTCAGTTGATTTTTCATTTTTCTTTCAACTTTTCTTTATTTATTATGAAAATTAAATTTTTCAGTTGATTTTTCATTTTTGGGACTTAGAAAAATTTTCGATTTTTTTTCTCATATAATCTGACCTTCTATGGAATTGTTCATTTTTACACTTCTCATAATATACCTTTTAAACACACAAACAGCAAATGGCATTCTAGCGGGACTTAGAAAAATTTTCGAAATTTTCAAGAAAAAAAATTTTTGACATACACCTCAGTTTCATTGAGAAGTCTCTATTTCAAATGAATTCCACTTAAAAATCATATATATATTTTTTCCAATTGATTTTTTTATATTTCTGACTATTTCTGACTTTGAAAAAAATATCGAAATTTTTCTTTCAACTTTTCTTTATTTATTATGAAAATTTAATTTTTCAGTTGATTTTTCATTTTTCTTTCAACTTTTCTTTATTTATTATGAAAATTAAATTTTTCAGTTGATTTTTCATTTTTGGGACTTAGAAAAATTTTCGATTTTTTTTCTCATATAATCTGACCTTCTATGGAATTGTTCATTTTTACACTTCTCATAATATACCTTTTAAACACACAAACAGCAAATGGCATTCTAGCGGGACTATATTTTTTCCAATTGATTTTTTTATATTTCTGACTATTTCTGACTATTTCTGACTTTGAAAAAAATATCGAAATTTTTCTTTCAACTTTTCTTTATTTATTATGAAAATTTAATTTTTCAGTTGATTTTTCATTTTTCTTTCAACTTTTCTTTATTTATTATGAAAATTAAATTTTTCAGTTGATTTTTCATTTTTGGGACTTAGAAAAATTTTCGATTTTTTTTCTCATATAATCTGACCTTCTATGGAATTGTTCATTTTTACACTTCTCATAATATACCTTTTAAACACACAAACAGCAAATGGCATTCTAGCGGGACTTAGAAAAATTTTCGAAATTTTCAAGAAAAAAAATTTTTGACATACACCTCAGTTTCATTGAGAAGTCTCTATTTCAAATGAATTCCACTTAAAAATCATATATATATTTTTTCCAATTGATTTTTTTATATTTCTGACTATTTCTGACTTTGAAAAAAATATCGAAATTTTTCTTTCAACTTTTCTTTATTTATTATGAAAATTGAATTTTTCAGTTGATTTTTCATTTTTCTTTCAACTTTTCTTTATTTACTATGAAAATTAAATTTTTCAGTTGATTTTTCATTTTTGGGACTTAGAAAAATTTTCGATTTTTTTTCTCATATAATCTGACCTTCTATGGAATTGTTCATTTTTACACTTCTCATAATATACCTTTTAAACACACAAACAGCAAATGGCATTCTAGCGGGACTTAGAAAAATTTTCGAAATTTTCAAGAAAAAAAATTTTTGACATACACCTCAGTTTCATTGAGAAGTCTCTATTTCAAATGAATTCCACTTAAAAATCATATATATATTTTTTCCAATTGATTTTTTTATATTTCTGACTATTTCTGACTTTGAAAAAAATATCGAAATTTTTCTTTCAACTTTTCTTTATTTATTATGAAAATTTAATTTTTCAGTTGATTTTTCATTTTTCTTTCAACTTTTCTTTATTTATTATGAAAATTAAATTTTTCAGTTGATTTTTCATTTTTGGGACTTAGAAAAATTTTCGATTTTTTTTCTCATATAATCTGACCTTCTATGGAATTGTTCATTTTTACACTTCTCATAATATACCTTTTAAACACACAAACAGCAAATGGCATTCTAGCGGGACTATATTTTTTCCAATTGATTTTTTTATATTTCTGACTATTTCTGACTATTTCTGACTTTGAAAAAAATATCGAAATTTTTCTTTCAACTTTTCTTTATTTATTATGAAAATTTAATTTTTCAGTTGATTTTTCATTTTTCTTTCAACTTTTCTTTATTTATTATGAAAATTAAATTTTTCAGTTGATTTTTCATTTTTGGGACTTAGAAAAATTTTCGAAATTTTCAAGAAAAAAAATTTTTCACATACACCTCAGTTTCATTGAGAAGTTTCTATTTCAAATGCATTTCACTTAAAAATCAAAAAAATTGATTTTTTTATATTTCTGACTTTGAAAAAAATATCGAAATTTTTCTTTCAACTTTTCTTTATTTATTATGAAAATTGAATTTTTCAGTTGATTTTTCATTTTTCTTTCAACTTTTCTTTATTTATTATGAAAATTAAATTTTTCAGTTGATTTTTCATTTTTGGGACTTAGAAAAATTTTCGATTTTTTTTCTCATATAATCTGACCTTCTATGGAATTGTTCATTTTTACACTTCTCATAATATACCTTTCAAACACACAAACAGCAAATGGCATTCTAGCGGGACTTAGAAAAATTTTCGAAATTTTCAAGAAAAAAAATTTTTGACATACACCTCAGTTTCATTGAGAAGTCTCTATTTCAAATGAATTCCACTTAAAAATCATATATATATATTTTCCAATTGATTTTTTTATATTTCTGACTATTTCTGACTTTGAAAAAAATATCGAAATTTTTCTTTCAACTTTTCTTTATTTATTATGAAAATTTAATTTTTCAGTTGATTTTTCATTTTTCTTTCAACTTTTCTTTATTTATTATGAAAATTAAATTTTTCAGTTGATTTTTCATTTTTGGGACTTAGAAAAATTTTCGATTTTTTTTCTCATATAATCTGACCTTCTATGGAATTGTTCATTTTTACACTTCTCATAATATACCTTTTAAACACACAAACAGCAAATGGCATTCTAGCGGGACTTAGAAAAATTTTCGAAATTTTCAAGAAAAAAAATTTTTGACATACACCTCAGTTTCATTGAGAAGTCTCTATTTCAAATGAATTCCACTTAAAAATCATATATATATTTTTTCCAATTGATTTTTTTATATTTCTGACTATTTCTGACTTTGAAAAAAATATCGAAATTTTTCTTTCAACTTTTCTTTATTTATTATGAAAATTTAATTTTTCAGTTGATTTTTCATTTTTCTTTCAACTTTTCTTTATTTATTATGAAAATTAAATTTTTCAGTTGATTTTTCATTTTTGGGACTTAGAAAAATTTTCGAAATTTTCAAGAAAAAAAATTTTTGACATACACCTCAGTTTCATTGAGAAGTCTCTATTTCAAATGAATTCCACTTAAAAATCATATATATATTTTTTCCAATTGATTTTTTTATATTTCTGACTATTTCTGACTTTGAAAAAAATATCGAAATTTTTCTTTCAACTTTTCTTTATTTATTATGAAAATTGAATTTTTCAGTTGATTTTTCATTTTTCTTTCAACTTTTCTTTATTTATTATGAAAATTTAATTTTTCAGTTGATTTTTCATTTTTCTTTCAACTTTTCTTTATTTATTATGAAAATTAAATTTTTCAGTTGATTTTTCATTTTTGGGACTTAGAAAAATTTTCGATTTTTTTTCTCATATAATCTGACCTTCTATGGAATTGTTCATTTTTACACTTCTCATAATATACCTTTTAAACACACAAACAGCAAATGGCATTCTAGCGGGACTTAGAAAAATTTTCGAAATTTTCAAGAAAAAAAATTTTTGACATACACCTCAGTTTCATTGAGAAGTCTCTATTTCAAATGAATTCCACTTAAAAATCATATATATATTTTTTCCAATTGATTTTTTTATATTTCTGACTATTTCTGACTTTGAAAAAAATATCGAAATTTTTCTTTCAACTTTTCTTTATTTATTATGAAAATTGAATTTTTCAGTTGATTTTTCATTTTTCTTTCAACTTTTCTTTATTTACTATGAAAATTAAATTTTTCAGTTGATTTTTCATTTTTGGGACTTAGAAAAATTTTCGATTTTTTTTCTCATATAATCTGACCTTCTATGGAATTGTTCATTTTTACACTTCTCATAATATACCTTTTAAACACACAAACAGCAAATGGCATTCTAGCGGGACTTAGAAAAATTTTCGAAATTTTCAAGAAAAAAAATTTTTGACATACACCTCAGTTTCATTGAGAAGTCTCTATTTCAAATGAATTCCACTTAAAAATCATATATATATTTTTTCCAATTGATTTTTTTATATTTCTGACTATTTCTGACTTTGAAAAAAATATCGAAATTTTTCTTTCAACTTTTCTTTATTTATTATGAAAATTTAATTTTTCAGTTGATTTTTCATTTTTCTTTCAACTTTTCTTTATTTATTATGAAAATTAAATTTTTCAGTTGATTTTTCATTTTTGGGACTTAGAAAAATTTTCGATTTTTTTTCTCATATAATCTGACCTTCTATGGAATTGTTCATTTTTACACTTCTCATAATATACCTTTTAAACACACAAACAGCAAATGGCATTCTAGCGGGACTATATTTTTTCCAATTGATTTTTTTATATTTCTGACTATTTCTGACTATTTCTGACTTTGAAAAAAATATCGAAATTTTTCTTTCAACTTTTCTTTATTTATTATGAAAATTTAATTTTTCAGTTGATTTTTCATTTTTCTTTCAACTTTTCTTTATTTATTATGAAAATTAAATTTTTCAGTTGATTTTTCATTTTTGGGACTTAGAAAAATTTTCGAAATTTTCAAGAAAAAAAATTTTTCACATACACCTCAGTTTCATTGAGAAGTTTCTATTTCAAATGCATTTCACTTAAAAATCAAAAAAATTGATTTTTTTATATTTCTGACTTTGAAAAAAATATCGAAATTTTTCTTTCAACTTTTCTTTATTTATTATGAAAATTGAATTTTTCAGTTGATTTTTCATTTTTCTTTCAACTTTTCTTTATTTATTATGAAAATTAAATTTTTCAGTTGATTTTTCATTTTTGGGACTTAGAAAAATTTTCGATTTTTTTTCTCATATAATCTGACCTTCTATGGAATTGTTCATTTTTACACTTCTCATAATATACCTTTCAAACACACAAACAGCAAATGGCATTCTAGCGGGACTTAGAAAAATTTTCGAAATTTTCAAGAAAAAAAATTTTTGACATACACCTCAGTTTCATTGAGAAGTCTCTATTTCAAATGAATTCCACTTAAAAATCATATATATATATTTTCCAATTGATTTTTTTATATTTCTGACTATTTCTGACTTTGAAAAAAATATCGAAATTTTTCTTTCAACTTTTCTTTATTTATTATGAAAATTTAATTTTTCAGTTGATTTTTCATTTTTCTTTCAACTTTTCTTTATTTATTATGAAAATTAAATTTTTCAGTTGATTTTTCATTTTTGGGACTTAGAAAAATTTTCGATTTTTTTTCTCATATAATCTGACCTTCTATGGAATTGTTCATTTTTACACTTCTCATAATATACCTTTTAAACACACAAACAGCAAATGGCATTCTAGCGGGACTTAGAAAAATTTTCGAAATTTTCAAGAAAAAAAATTTTTGACATACACCTCAGTTTCATTGAGAAGTCTCTATTTCAAATGAATTCCACTTAAAAATCATATATATATTTTTTCCAATTGATTTTTTTATATTTCTGACTATTTCTGACTTTGAAAAAAATATCGAAATTTTTCTTTCAACTTTTCTTTATTTATTATGAAAATTTAATTTTTCAGTTGATTTTTCATTTTTCTTTCAACTTTTCTTTATTTATTATGAAAATTAAATTTTTCAGTTGATTTTTCATTTTTGGGACTTAGAAAAATTTTCGAAATTTTCAAGAAAAAAAATTTTTCACATACACCTCAGTTTCATTGAGAAGTTTCTATTTCAAATGCATTTCACTTAAAAATCAAAAAAATTGATTTTTTTATATTTCTGACTTTGAAAAAAATATCGAAATTTTTCTTTCAACTTTTCTTTATTTATTATGAAAATTGAATTTTTCAGTTGATTTTTCATTTTTCTTTCAACTTTTCTTTATTTATTATGAAAATTAAATTTTTCAGTTGATTTTTCATTTTTGGGACTTAGAAAAATTTTCGATTTTTTTTCTCATATAATCTGACCTTCTATGGAATTGTTCATTTTTACACTTCTCATAATATACCTTTTAAACACACAAACAGCAAATGGCATTCTAGCGGGACTTAGAAAAATTTTCGAAATTTTCAAGAAAAAAAATTTTTGACATACACCTCAGTTTCATTGAGAAGTCTCTATTTCAAATGAATTCCACTTAAAAATCATATATATATTTTTTCCAATTGATTTTTTTATATTTCTGACTATTTCTGACTTTGAAAAAAATATCGAAATTTTTCTTTCAACTTTTCTTTATTTATTATGAAAATTTAATTTTTCAGTTGATTTTTCATTTTTCTTTCAACTTTTCTTTATTTATTATGAAAATTAAATTTTTCAGTTGATTTTTCATTTTTGGGACTTAGAAAAATTTTCGATTTTTTTTCTCATATAATCTGACCTTCTATGGAATTGTTCATTTTTACACTTCTCATAATATACCTTTTAAACACACAAACAGCAAATGGCATTCTAGCGGGACTTAGAAAAATTTTCGAAATTTTCAAGAAAAAAAATTTTTGACATACACCTCAGTTTCATTGAGAAGTCTCTATTTCAAATGAATTCCACTTAAAAATCATATATATATTTTTTCCAATTGATTTTTTTATATTTCTGACTATTTCTGACTTTGAAAAAAATATCGAAATTTTTCTTTCAACTTTTCTTTATTTATTATGAAAATTTAATTTTTCAGTTGATTTTTCATTTTTCTTTCAACTTTTCTTTATTTATTATGAAAATTAAATTTTTCAGTTGATTTTTCATTTTTGGGACTTAGAAAAATTTTCGATTTTTTTTCTCATATAATCTGACCTTCTATGGAATTGTTCATTTTTACACTTCTCATAATATACCTTTTAAACACACAAACAGCAAATGGCATTCTAGCGGGACTATATTTTTTCCAATTGATTTTTTTATATTTCTGACTATTTCTGACTATTTCTGACTTTGAAAAAAATATCGAAATTTTTCTTTCAACTTTTCTTTATTTATTATGAAAATTTAATTTTTCAGTTGATTTTTCATTTTTCTTTCAACTTTTCTTTATTTATTATGAAAATTAAATTTTTCAGTTGATTTTTCATTTTTGGGACTTAGAAAAATTTTCGATTTTTTTTCTCATATAATCTGACCTTCTATGGAATTGTTCATTTTTACACTTCTCATAATATACCTTTTAAACACACAAACAGCAAATGGCATTCTAGCGGGACTTAGAAAAATTTTCGAAATTTTCAAGAAAAAAAATTTTTGACATACACCTCAGTTTCATTGAGAAGTCTCTATTTCAAATGAATTCCACTTAAAAATCATATATATATTTTTTCCAATTGATTTTTTTATATTTCTGACTATTTCTGACTTTGAAAAAAATATCGAAATTTTTCTTTCAACTTTTCTTTATTTATTATGAAAATTGAATTTTTCAGTTGATTTTTCATTTTTCTTTCAACTTTTCTTTATTTACTATGAAAATTAAATTTTTCAGTTGATTTTTCATTTTTGGGACTTAGAAAAATTTTCGATTTTTTTTCTCATATAATCTGACCTTCTATGGAATTGTTCATTTTTACACTTCTCATAATATACCTTTTAAACACACAAACAGCAAATGGCATTCTAGCGGGACTTAGAAAAATTTTCGAAATTTTCAAGAAAAAAAATTTTTGACATACACCTCAGTTTCATTGAGAAGTCTCTATTTCAAATGAATTCCACTTAAAAATCATATATATATTTTTTCCAATTGATTTTTTTATATTTCTGACTATTTCTGACTTTGAAAAAAATATCGAAATTTTTCTTTCAACTTTTCTTTATTTATTATGAAAATTTAATTTTTCAGTTGATTTTTCATTTTTCTTTCAACTTTTCTTTATTTATTATGAAAATTAAATTTTTCAGTTGATTTTTCATTTTTGGGACTTAGAAAAATTTTCGATTTTTTTTCTCATATAATCTGACCTTCTATGGAATTGTTCATTTTTACACTTCTCATAATATACCTTTTAAACACACAAACAGCAAATGGCATTCTAGCGGGACTATATTTTTTCCAATTGATTTTTTTATATTTCTGACTATTTCTGACTATTTCTGACTTTGAAAAAAATATCGAAATTTTTCTTTCAACTTTTCTTTATTTATTATGAAAATTTAATTTTTCAGTTGATTTTTCATTTTTCTTTCAACTTTTCTTTATTTATTATGAAAATTAAATTTTTCAGTTGATTTTTCATTTTTGGGACTTAGAAAAATTTTCGAAATTTTCAAGAAAAAAAATTTTTCACATACACCTCAGTTTCATTGAGAAGTTTCTATTTCAAATGCATTTCACTTAAAAATCAAAAAAATTGATTTTTTTATATTTCTGACTTTGAAAAAAATATCGAAATTTTTCTTTCAACTTTTCTTTATTTATTATGAAAATTGAATTTTTCAGTTGATTTTTCATTTTTCTTTCAACTTTTCTTTATTTATTATGAAAATTAAATTTTTCAGTTGATTTTTCATTTTTGGGACTTAGAAAAATTTTCGATTTTTTTTCTCATATAATCTGACCTTCTATGGAATTGTTCATTTTTACACTTCTCATAATATACCTTTCAAACACACAAACAGCAAATGGCATTCTAGCGGGACTTAGAAAAATTTTCGAAATTTTCAAGAAAAAAAATTTTTGACATACACCTCAGTTTCATTGAGAAGTCTCTATTTCAAATGAATTCCACTTAAAAATCATATATATATATTTTCCAATTGATTTTTTTATATTTCTGACTATTTCTGACTTTGAAAAAAATATCGAAATTTTTCTTTCAACTTTTCTTTATTTATTATGAAAATTTAATTTTTCAGTTGATTTTTCATTTTTCTTTCAACTTTTCTTTATTTATTATGAAAATTAAATTTTTCAGTTGATTTTTCATTTTTGGGACTTAGAAAAATTTTCGATTTTTTTTCTCATATAATCTGACCTTCTATGGAATTGTTCATTTTTACACTTCTCATAATATACCTTTTAAACACACAAACAGCAAATGGCATTCTAGCGGGACTTAGAAAAATTTTCGAAATTTTCAAGAAAAAAAATTTTTGACATACACCTCAGTTTCATTGAGAAGTCTCTATTTCAAATGAATTCCACTTAAAAATCATATATATATTTTTTCCAATTGATTTTTTTATATTTCTGACTATTTCTGACTTTGAAAAAAATATCGAAATTTTTCTTTCAACTTTTCTTTATTTATTATGAAAATTTAATTTTTCAGTTGATTTTTCATTTTTCTTTCAACTTTTCTTTATTTATTATGAAAATTAAATTTTTCAGTTGATTTTTCATTTTTGGGACTTAGAAAAATTTTCGAAATTTTCAAGAAAAAAAATTTTTCACATACACCTCAGTTTCATTGAGAAGTTTCTATTTCAAATGCATTTCACTTAAAAATCAAAAAAATTGATTTTTTTATATTTCTGACTTTGAAAAAAATATCGAAATTTTTCTTTCAACTTTTCTTTATTTATTATGAAAATTGAATTTTTCAGTTGATTTTTCATTTTTCTTTCAACTTTTCTTTATTTATTATGAAAATTAAATTTTTCAGTTGATTTTTCATTTTTGGGACTTAGAAAAATTTTCGATTTTTTTTCTCATATAATCTGACCTTCTATGGAATTGTTCATTTTTACACTTCTCATAATATACCTTTTAAACACACAAACAGCAAATGGCATTCTAGCGGGACTTAGAAAAATTTTCGAAATTTTCAAGAAAAAAAATTTTTGACATACACCTCAGTTTCATTGAGAAGTCTCTATTTCAAATGAATTCCACTTAAAAATCATATATATATTTTTTCCAATTGATTTTTTTATATTTCTGACTATTTCTGACTTTGAAAAAAATATCGAAATTTTTCTTTCAACTTTTCTTTATTTATTATGAAAATTTAATTTTTCAGTTGATTTTTCATTTTTCTTTCAACTTTTCTTTATTTATTATGAAAATTAAATTTTTCAGTTGATTTTTCATTTTTGGGACTTAGAAAAATTTTCGATTTTTTTTCTCATATAATCTGACCTTCTATGGAATTGTTCATTTTTACACTTCTCATAATATACCTTTTAAACACACAAACAGCAAATGGCATTCTAGCGGGACTTAGAAAAATTTTCGAAATTTTCAAGAAAAAAAATTTTTGACATACACCTCAGTTTCATTGAGAAGTCTCTATTTCAAATGAATTCCACTTAAAAATCATATATATATTTTTTCCAATTGATTTTTTTATATTTCTGACTATTTCTGACTTTGAAAAAAATATCGAAATTTTTCTTTCAACTTTTCTTTATTTATTATGAAAATTTAATTTTTCAGTTGATTTTTCATTTTTCTTTCAACTTTTCTTTATTTATTATGAAAATTAAATTTTTCAGTTGATTTTTCATTTTTGGGACTTAGAAAAATTTTCGATTTTTTTTCTCATATAATCTGACCTTCTATGGAATTGTTCATTTTTACACTTCTCATAATATACCTTTTAAACACACAAACAGCAAATGGCATTCTAGCGGGACTATATTTTTTCCAATTGATTTTTTTATATTTCTGACTATTTCTGACTATTTCTGACTTTGAAAAAAATATCGAAATTTTTCTTTCAACTTTTCTTTATTTATTATGAAAATTTAATTTTTCAGTTGATTTTTCATTTTTCTTTCAACTTTTCTTTATTTATTATGAAAATTAAATTTTTCAGTTGATTTTTCATTTTTGGGACTTAGAAAAATTTTCGATTTTTTTTCTCATATAATCTGACCTTCTATGGAATTGTTCATTTTTACACTTCTCATAATATACCTTTTAAACACACAAACAGCAAATGGCATTCTAGCGGGACTTAGAAAAATTTTCGAAATTTTCAAGAAAAAAAATTTTTGACATACACCTCAGTTTCATTGAGAAGTCTCTATTTCAAATGAATTCCACTTAAAAATCATATATATATTTTTTCCAATTGATTTTTTTATATTTCTGACTATTTCTGACTTTGAAAAAAATATCGAAATTTTTCTTTCAACTTTTCTTTATTTATTATGAAAATTGAATTTTTCAGTTGATTTTTCATTTTTCTTTCAACTTTTCTTTATTTACTATGAAAATTAAATTTTTCAGTTGATTTTTCATTTTTGGGACTTAGAAAAATTTTCGATTTTTTTTCTCATATAATCTGACCTTCTATGGAATTGTTCATTTTTACACTTCTCATAATATACCTTTTAAACACACAAACAGCAAATGGCATTCTAGCGGGACTTAGAAAAATTTTCGAAATTTTCAAGAAAAAAAATTTTTGACATACACCTCAGTTTCATTGAGAAGTCTCTATTTCAAATGAATTCCACTTAAAAATCATATATATATTTTTTCCAATTGATTTTTTTATATTTCTGACTATTTCTGACTTTGAAAAAAATATCGAAATTTTTCTTTCAACTTTTCTTTATTTATTATGAAAATTTAATTTTTCAGTTGATTTTTCATTTTTCTTTCAACTTTTCTTTATTTATTATGAAAATTAAATTTTTCAGTTGATTTTTCATTTTTGGGACTTAGAAAAATTTTCGAAATTTTCAAGAAAAAAAATTTTTCACATACACCTCAGTTTCATTGAGAAGTTTCTATTTCAAATGCATTTCACTTAAAAATCAAAAAAATTGATTTTTTTATATTTCTGACTTTGAAAAAAATATCGAAATTTTTCTTTCAACTTTTCTTTATTTATTATGAAAATTGAATTTTTCAGTTGATTTTTCATTTTTCTTTCAACTTTTCTTTATTTATTATGAAAATTAAATTTTTCAGTTGATTTTTCATTTTTGGGACTTAGAAAAATTTTCGATTTTTTTTCTCATATAATCTGACCTTCTATGGAATTGTTCATTTTTACACTTCTCATAATATACCTTTTAAACACACAAACAGCAAATGGCATTCTAGCGGGACTTAGAAAAATTTTCGAAATTTTCAAGAAAAAAAATTTTTGACATACACCTCAGTTTCATTGAGAAGTCTCTATTTCAAATGAATTCCACTTAAAAATCATATATATATTTTTTCCAATTGATTTTTTTATATTTCTGACTATTTCTGACTTTGAAAAAAATATCGAAATTTTTCTTTCAACTTTTCTTTATTTATTATGAAAATTTAATTTTTCAGTTGATTTTTCATTTTTCTTTCAACTTTTCTTTATTTATTATGAAAATTAAATTTTTCAGTTGATTTTTCATTTTTGGGACTTAGAAAAATTTTCGATTTTTTTTCTCATATAATCTGACCTTCTATGGAATTGTTCATTTTTACACTTCTCATAATATACCTTTTAAACACACAAACAGCAAATGGCATTCTAGCGGGACTTAGAAAAATTTTCGAAATTTTCAAGAAAAAAAATTTTTGACATACACCTCAGTTTCATTGAGAAGTCTCTATTTCAAATGAATTCCACTTAAAAATCATATATATATTTTTTCCAATTGATTTTTTTATATTTCTGACTATTTCTGACTTTGAAAAAAATATCGAAATTTTTCTTTCAACTTTTCTTTATTTATTATGAAAATTTAATTTTTCAGTTGATTTTTCATTTTTCTTTCAACTTTTCTTTATTTATTATGAAAATTAAATTTTTCAGTTGATTTTTCATTTTTGGGACTTAGAAAAATTTTCGATTTTTTTTCTCATATAATCTGACCTTCTATGGAATTGTTCATTTTTACACTTCTCATAATATACCTTTTAAACACACAAACAGCAAATGGCATTCTAGCGGGACTATATTTTTTCCAATTGATTTTTTTATATTTCTGACTATTTCTGACTATTTCTGACTTTGAAAAAAATATCGAAATTTTTCTTTCAACTTTTCTTTATTTATTATGAAAATTTAATTTTTCAGTTGATTTTTCATTTTTCTTTCAACTTTTCTTTATTTATTATGAAAATTAAATTTTTCAGTTGATTTTTCATTTTTGGGACTTAGAAAAATTTTCGATTTTTTTTCTCATATAATCTGACCTTCTATGGAATTGTTCATTTTTACACTTCTCATAATATACCTTTTAAACACACAAACAGCAAATGGCATTCTAGCGGGACTTAGAAAAATTTTCGAAATTTTCAAGAAAAAAAATTTTTGACATACACCTCAGTTTCATTGAGAAGTCTCTATTTCAAATGAATTCCACTTAAAAATCATATATATATTTTTTCCAATTGATTTTTTTATATTTCTGACTATTTCTGACTTTGAAAAAAATATCGAAATTTTTCTTTCAACTTTTCTTTATTTATTATGAAAATTTAATTTTTCAGTTGATTTTTCATTTTTCTTTCAACTTTTCTTTATTTATTATGAAAATTAAATTTTTCAGTTGATTTTTCATTTTTGGGACTTAGAAAAATTTTCGATTTTTTTTCTCATATAATCTGACCTTCTATGGAATTGTTCATTTTTACACTTCTCATAATATACCTTTTAAACACACAAACAGCAAATGGCATTCTAGCGGGACTATATTTTTTCCAATTGATTTTTTTATATTTCTGACTATTTCTGACTATTTCTGACTTTGAAAAAAATATCGAAATTTTTCTTTCAACTTTTCTTTATTTATTATGAAAATTTAATTTTTCAGTTGATTTTTCATTTTTCTTTCAACTTTTCTTTATTTATTATGAAAATTAAATTTTTCAGTTGATTTTTCATTTTTGGGACTTAGAAAAATTTTCGAAATTTTCAAGAAAAAAAATTTTTCACATACACCTCAGTTTCATTGAGAAGTTTCTATTTCAAATGCATTTCACTTAAAAATCAAAAAAATTGATTTTTTTATATTTCTGACTTTGAAAAAAATATCGAAATTTTTCTTTCAACTTTTCTTTATTTATTATGAAAATTGAATTTTTCAGTTGATTTTTCATTTTTCTTTCAACTTTTCTTTATTTATTATGAAAATTAAATTTTTCAGTTGATTTTTCATTTTTGGGACTTAGAAAAATTTTCGATTTTTTTTCTCATATAATCTGACCTTCTATGGAATTGTTCATTTTTACACTTCTCATAATATACCTTTTAAACACACAAACAGCAAATGGCATTCTAGCGGGACTTAGAAAAATTTTCGAAATTTTCAAGAAAAAAAATTTTTGACATACACCTCAGTTTCATTGAGAAGTCTCTATTTCAAATGAATTCCACTTAAAAATCATATATATATTTTTTCCAATTGATTTTTTTATATTTCTGACTATTTCTGACTTTGAAAAAAATATCGAAATTTTTCTTTCAACTTTTCTTTATTTATTATGAAAATTTAATTTTTCAGTTGATTTTTCATTTTTCTTTCAACTTTTCTTTATTTATTATGAAAATTAAATTTTTCAGTTGATTTTTCATTTTTGGGACTTAGAAAAATTTTCGATTTTTTTTCTCATATAATCTGACCTTCTATGGAATTGTTCATTTTTACACTTCTCATAATATACCTTTTAAACACACAAACAGCAAATGGCATTCTAGCGGGACTATATTTTTTCCAATTGATTTTTTTATATTTCTGACTATTTCTGACTATTTCTGACTTTGAAAAAAATATCGAAATTTTTCTTTCAACTTTTCTTTATTTATTATGAAAATTTAATTTTTCAGTTGATTTTTCATTTTTCTTTCAACTTTTCTTTATTTATTATGAAAATTAAATTTTTCAGTTGATTTTTCATTTTTGGGACTTAGAAAAATTTTCGATTTTTTTTCTCATATAATCTGACCTTCTATGGAATTGTTCATTTTTACACTTCTCATAATATACCTTTTAAACACACAAACAGCAAATGGCATTCTAGCGGGACTTAGAAAAATTTTCGAAATTTTCAAGAAAAAAAATTTTTGACATACACCTCAGTTTCATTGAGAAGTCTCTATTTCAAATGAATTCCACTTAAAAATCATATATATATTTTTTCCAATTGATTTTTTTATATTTCTGACTATTTCTGACTTTGAAAAAAATATCGAAATTTTTCTTTCAACTTTTCTTTATTTATTATGAAAATTGAATTTTTCAGTTGATTTTTCATTTTTCTTTCAACTTTTCTTTATTTATTATGAAAATTAAATTTTTCAGTTGATTTTTCATTTTTGGGACTTAGAAAAATTTTCGATTTTTTTTCTCATATAATCTGACCTTCTATGGAATTGTTCATTTTTACACTTCTCATAATATACCTTTCAAACACACAAACAGCAAATGGCATTCTAGCGGGACTTAGAAAAATTTTCGAAATTTTCAAGAAAAAAAATTTTTGACATACACCTCAGTTTCATTGAGAAGTCTCTATTTCAAATGAATTCCACTTAAAAATCATATATATATATTTTCCAATTGATTTTTTTATATTTCTGACTATTTCTGACTTTGAAAAAAATATCGAAATTTTTCTTTCAACTTTTCTTTATTTATTATGAAAATTTAATTTTTCAGTTGATTTTTCATTTTTCTTTCAACTTTTCTTTATTTATTATGAAAATTAAATTTTTCAGTTGATTTTTCATTTTTGGGACTTAGAAAAATTTTCGATTTTTTTTCTCATATAATCTGACCTTCTATGGAATTGTTCATTTTTACACTTCTCATAATATACCTTTTAAACACACAAACAGCAAATGGCATTCTAGCGGGACTTAGAAAAATTTTCGAAATTTTCAAGAAAAAAAATTTTTGACATACACCTCAGTTTCATTGAGAAGTCTCTATTTCAAATGAATTCCACTTAAAAATCATATATATATTTTTTCCAATTGATTTTTTTATATTTCTGACTATTTCTGACTTTGAAAAAAATATCGAAATTTTTCTTTCAACTTTTCTTTATTTATTATGAAAATTTAATTTTTCAGTTGATTTTTCATTTTTCTTTCAACTTTTCTTTATTTATTATGAAAATTAAATTTTTCAGTTGATTTTTCATTTTTGGGACTTAGAAAAATTTTCGAAATTTTCAAGAAAAAAAATTTTTGACATACACCTCAGTTTCATTGAGAAGTCTCTATTTCAAATGAATTCCACTTAAAAATCATATATATATTTTTTCCAATTGATTTTTTTATATTTCTGACTATTTCTGACTTTGAAAAAAATATCGAAATTTTTCTTTCAACTTTTCTTTATTTATTATGAAAATTTAATTTTTCAGTTGATTTTTCATTTTTCTTTCAACTTTTCTTTATTTATTATGAAAATTAAATTTTTCAGTTGATTTTTCATTTTTGGGACTTAGAAAAATTTTCGAAATTTTCAAGAAAAAAAATTTTTCACATACACCTCAGTTTCATTGAGAAGTTTCTATTTCAAATGCATTTCACTTAAAAATCAAAAAAATTGATTTTTTTATATTTCTGACTTTGAAAAAAATATCGAAATTTTTCTTTCAACTTTTCTTTATTTATTATGAAAATTGAATTTTTCAGTTGATTTTTCATTTTTCTTTCAACTTTTCTTTATTTATTATGAAAATTAAATTTTTCAGTTGATTTTTCATTTTTGGGACTTAGAAAAATTTTCGATTTTTTTTCTCATATAATCTGACCTTCTATGGAATTGTTCATTTTTACACTTCTCATAATATACCTTTTAAACACACAAACAGCAAATGGCATTCTAGCGGGACTTAGAAAAATTTTCGAAATTTTCAAGAAAAAAAATTTTTGACATACACCTCAGTTTCATTGAGAAGTCTCTATTTCAAATGAATTCCACTTAAAAATCATATATATATTTTTTCCAATTGATTTTTTTATATTTCTGACTATTTCTGACTTTGAAAAAAATATCGAAATTTTTCTTTCAACTTTTCTTTATTTATTATGAAAATTTCATTTTTCAGTTGATTTTTCATTTTTCTTTCAACTTTTCTTTATTTATTATGAAAATTAAATTTTTCAGTTGATTTTTCATTTTTGGGACTTAGAAAAATTTTCGATTTTTTTTCTCATATAATCTGACCTTCTATGGAATTGTTCATTTTTACACTTCTCATAATATACCTTTTAAACACACAAACAGCAAATGGCATTCTAGCGGGACTTAGAAAAATTTTCGAAATTTTCAAGAAAAAAAATTTTTGACATACACCTCAGTTTCATTGAGAAGTCTCTATTTCAAATGAATTCCACTTAAAAATCATATATATATTTTTTCCAATTGATTTTTTTATATTTCTGACTATTTCTGACTTTGAAAAAAATATCGAAATTTTTCTTTCAACTTTTCTTTATTTATTATGAAAATTTAATTTTTCAGTTGATTTTTCATTTTTCTTTCAACTTTTCTTTATTTATTATGAAAATTAAATTTTTCAGTTGATTTTTCATTTTTGGGACTTAGAAAAATTTTCGATTTTTTTTCTCATATAATCTGACCTTCTATGGAATTGTTCATTTTTACACTTCTCATAATATACCTTTTAAACACACAAACAGCAAATGGCATTCTAGCGGGACTATATTTTTTCCAATTGATTTTTTTATATTTCTGACTATTTCTGACTATTTCTGACTTTGAAAAAAATATCGAAATTTTTCTTTCAACTTTTCTTTATTTATTATGAAAATTTAATTTTTCAGTTGATTTTTCATTTTTCTTTCAACTTTTCTTTATTTATTATGAAAATTAAATTTTTCAGTTGATTTTTCATTTTTGGGACTTAGAAAAATTTTCGAAATTTTCAAGAAAAAAAATTTTTCACATACACCTCAGTTTCATTGAGAAGTTTCTATTTCAAATGCATTTCACTTAAAAATCAAAAAAATTGATTTTTTTATATTTCTGACTTTGAAAAAAATATCGAAATTTTTCTTTCAACTTTTCTTTATTTATTATGAAAATTGAATTTTTCAGTTGATTTTTCATTTTTCTTTCAACTTTTCTTTATTTATTATGAAAATTAAATTTTTCAGTTGATTTTTCATTTTTGGGACTTAGAAAAATTTTCGATTTTTTTTCTCATATAATCTGACCTTCTATGGAATTGTTCATTTTTACACTTCTCATAATATACCTTTTAAACACACAAACAGCAAATGGCATTCTAGCGGGACTTAGAAAAATTTTCGAAATTTTCAAGAAAAAAAATTTTTGACATACACCTCAGTTTCATTGAGAAGTCTCTATTTCAAATGAATTCCACTTAAAAATCATATATATATTTTTTCCAATTGATTTTTTTATATTTCTGACTATTTCTGACTTTGAAAAAAATATCGAAATTTTTCTTTCAACTTTTCTTTATTTATTATGAAAATTTAATTTTTCAGTTGATTTTTCATTTTTCTTTCAACTTTTCTTTATTTATTATGAAAATTAAATTTTTCAGTTGATTTTTCATTTTTGGGACTTAGAAAAATTTTCGATTTTTTTTCTCATATAATCTGACCTTCTATGGAATTGTTCATTTTTACACTTCTCATAATATACCTTTTAAACACACAAACAGCAAATGGCATTCTAGCGGGACTATATTTTTTCCAATTGATTTTTTTATATTTCTGACTATTTCTGACTATTTCTGACTTTGAAAAAAATATCGAAATTTTTCTTTCAACTTTTCTTTATTTATTATGAAAATTTAATTTTTCAGTTGATTTTTCATTTTTCTTTCAACTTTTCTTTATTTATTATGAAAATTAAATTTTTCAGTTGATTTTTCATTTTTGGGACTTAGAAAAATTTTCGATTTTTTTTCTCATATAATCTGACCTTCTATGGAATTGTTCATTTTTACACTTCTCATAATATACCTTTTAAACACACAAACAGCAAATGGCATTCTAGCGGGACTTAGAAAAATTTTCGAAATTTTCAAGAAAAAAAATTTTTGACATACACCTCAGTTTCATTGAGAAGTCTCTATTTCAAATGAATTCCACTTAAAAATCATATATATATTTTTTCCAATTGATTTTTTTATATTTCTGACTATTTCTGACTTTGAAAAAAATATCGAAATTTTTCTTTCAACTTTTCTTTATTTATTATGAAAATTTAATTTTTCAGTTGATTTTTCATTTTTCTTTCAACTTTTCTTTATTTATTATGAAAATTAAATTTTTCAGTTGATTTTTCATTTTTGGGACTTAGAAAAATTTTCGATTTTTTTTCTCATATAATCTGACCTTCTATGGAATTGTTCATTTTTACACTTCTCATAATATACCTTTTAAACACACAAACAGCAAATGGCATTCTAGCGGGACTATATTTTTTCCAATTGATTTTTTTATATTTCTGACTATTTCTGACTATTTCTGACTTTGAAAAAAATATCGAAATTTTTCTTTCAACTTTTCTTTATTTATTATGAAAATTTAATTTTTCAGTTGATTTTTCATTTTTCTTTCAACTTTTCTTTATTTATTATGAAAATTAAATTTTTCAGTTGATTTTTCATTTTTGGGACTTAGAAAAATTTTCGAAATTTTCAAGAAAAAAAATTTTTCACATACACCTCAGTTTCATTGAGAAGTTTCTATTTCAAATGCATTTCACTTAAAAATCAAAAAAATTGATTTTTTTATATTTCTGACTTTGAAAAAAATATCGAAATTTTTCTTTCAACTTTTCTTTATTTATTATGAAAATTGAATTTTTCAGTTGATTTTTCATTTTTCTTTCAACTTTTCTTTATTTATTATGAAAATTAAATTTTTCAGTTGATTTTTCATTTTTGGGACTTAGAAAAATTTTCGATTTTTTTTCTCATATAATCTGACCTTCTATGGAATTGTTCATTTTTACACTTCTCATAATATACCTTTTAAACACACAAACAGCAAATGGCATTCTAGCGGGACTTAGAAAAATTTTCGAAATTTTCAAGAAAAAAAATTTTTGACATACACCTCAGTTTCATTGAGAAGTCTCTATTTCAAATGAATTCCACTTAAAAATCATATATATATTTTTTCCAATTGATTTTTTTATATTTCTGACTATTTCTGACTTTGAAAAAAATATCGAAATTTTTCTTTCAACTTTTCTTTATTTATTATGAAAATTTAATTTTTCAGTTGATTTTTCATTTTTCTTTCAACTTTTCTTTATTTATTATGAAAATTAAATTTTTCAGTTGATTTTTCATTTTTGGGACTTAGAAAAATTTTCGATTTTTTTTCTCATATAATCTGACCTTCTATGGAATTGTTCATTTTTACACTTCTCATAATATACCTTTTAAACACACAAACAGCAAATGGCATTCTAGCGGGACTTAGAAAAATTTTCGAAATTTTCAAGAAAAAAAATTTTTGACATACACCTCAGTTTCATTGAGAAGTCTCTATTTCAAATGAATTCCACTTAAAAATCATATATATATTTTTTCCAATTGATTTTTTTATATTTCTGACTATTTCTGACTTTGAAAAAAATATCGAAATTTTTCTTTCAACTTTTCTTTATTTATTATGAAAATTGAATTTTTCAGTTGATTTTTCATTTTTCTTTCAACTTTTCTTTATTTACTATGAAAATTAAATTTTTCAGTTGATTTTTCATTTTTGGGACTTAGAAAAGTTTTCGATTTTTTTTCTCATATAATCTGACCTTCTATGGAATTGTTCATTTTTACACTTCTCATAATATACCTTTTAAACACACAAACAGCAAATGGCATTCTAGCGGGACTTAGAAAAATTTTCGAAATTTTCAAGAAAAAAAATTTTTGACATACACCTCAGTTTCATTGAGAAGTCTCTATTTCAAATGAATTCCACTTAAAAATCATATATATATTTTTTCCAATTGATTTTTTTATATTTCTGACTATTTCTGACTTTGAAAAAAATATCGAAATTTTTCTTTCAACTTTTCTTTATTTATTATGAAAATTTAATTTTTCAGTTGATTTTTCATTTTTCTTTCAACTTTTCTTTATTTATTATGAAAATTAAATTTTTCAGTTGATTTTTCATTTTTGGGACTTAGAAAAATTTTCGATTTTTTTTCTCATATAATCTGACCTTCTATGGAATTGTTCATTTTTACACTTCTCATAATATACCTTTTAAACACACAAACAGCAAATGGCATTCTAGCGGGACTTAGAAAAATTTTCGAAATTTTCAAGAAAAAAAATTTTTGACATACACCTCAGTTTCATTGAGAAGTCTCTATTTCAAATGAATTCCACTTAAAAATCATATATATATTTTTTCCAATTGATTTTTTTATATTTCTGACTATTTCTGACTTTGAAAAAAATATCGAAATTTTTCTTTCAACTTTTCTTTATTTATTATGAAAATTTAATTTTTCAGTTGATTTTTCATTTTTCTTTCAACTTTTCTTTATTTATTATGAAAATTAAATTTTTCAGTTGATTTTTCATTTTTGGGACTTAGAAAAATTTTCGATTTTTTTTCTCATATAATCTGACCTTCTATGGAATTGTTCATTTTTACACTTCTCATAATATACCTTTTAAACACACAAACAGCAAATGGCATTCTAGCGGGACTTAGAAAAATTTTCGAAATTTTCAAGAAAAAAAATTTTTGACATACACCTCAGTTTCATTGAGAAGTCTCTATTTCAAATGAATTCCACTTAAAAATCATATATATATTTTTTCCAATTGATTTTTTTATATTTCTGACTATTTCTGACTTTGAAAAAAATATCGAAATTTTTCTTTCAACTTTTCTTTATTTATTATGAAAATTTAATTTTTCAGTTGATTTTTCATTTTTCTTTCAACTTTTCTTTATTTATTATGAAAATTAAATTTTTCAGTTGATTTTTCATTTTTGGGACTTAGAAAAATTTTCGATTTTTTTTCTCATATAATCTGACCTTCTATGGAATTGTTCATTTTTACACTTCTCATAATATACCTTTTAAACACACAAACAGCAAATGGCATTCTAGCGGGACTATATTTTTTCCAATTGATTTTTTTATATTTCTGACTATTTCTGACTATTTCTGACTTTGAAAAAAATATCGAAATTTTTCTTTCAACTTTTCTTTATTTATTATGAAAATTTAATTTTTCAGTTGATTTTTCATTTTTCTTTCAACTTTTCTTTATTTATTATGAAAATTAAATTTTTCAGTTGATTTTTCATTTTTGGGACTTAGAAAAATTTTCGATTTTTTTTCTCATATAATCTGACCTTCTATGGAATTGTTCATTTTTACACTTCTCATAATATACCTTTTAAACACACAAACAGCAAATGGCATTCTAGCGGGACTTAGAAAAATTTTCGAAATTTTCAAGAAAAAAAATTTTTGACATACACCTCAGTTTCATTGAGAAGTCTCTATTTCAAATGAATTCCACTTAAAAATCATATATATATTTTTTCCAATTGATTTTTTTATATTTCTGACTATTTCTGACTTTGAAAAAAATATCGAAATTTTTCTTTCAACTTTTCTTTATTTATTATGAAAATTTAATTTTTCAGTTGATTTTTCATTTTTCTTTCAACTTTTCTTTATTTATTATGAAAATTAAATTTTTCAGTTGATTTTTCATTTTTGGGACTTAGAAAAATTTTCGATTTTTTTTCTCATATAATCTGACCTTCTATGGAATTGTTCATTTTTACACTTCTCATAATATACCTTTTAAACACACAAACAGCAAATGGCATTCTAGCGGGACTATATTTTTTCCAATTGATTTTTTTATATTTCTGACTATTTCTGACTATTTCTGACTTTGAAAAAAATATCGAAATTTTTCTTTCAACTTTTCTTTATTTATTATGAAAATTTAATTTTTCAGTTGATTTTTCATTTTTCTTTCAACTTTTCTTTATTTATTATGAAAATTAAATTTTTCAGTTGATTTTTCATTTTTGGGACTTAGAAAAATTTTCGAAATTTTCAAGAAAAAAAATTTTTCACATACACCTCAGTTTCATTGAGAAGTTTCTATTTCAAATGCATTTCACTTAAAAATCAAAAAAATTGATTTTTTTATATTTCTGACTTTGAAAAAAATATCGAAATTTTTCTTTCAACTTTTCTTTATTTATTATGAAAATTGAATTTTTCAGTTGATTTTTCATTTTTCTTTCAACTTTTCTTTATTTATTATGAAAATTTAATTTTTCAGTTGATTTTTCATTTTTCTTTCAACTTTTCTTTATTTATTATGAAAATTAAATTTTTCAGTTGATTTTTCATTTTTGGGACTTAGAAAAATTTTCGATTTTTTTTCTCATATAATCTGACCTTCTATGGAATTGTTCATTTTTACACTTCTCATAATATACCTTTTAAACACACAAACAGCAAATGGCATTCTAGCGGGACTATATTTTTTCCAATTGATTTTTTTATATTTCTGACTATTTCTGACTATTTCTGACTTTGAAAAAAATATCGAAATTTTTCTTTCAACTTTTCTTTATTTATTATGAAAATTTAATTTTTCAGTTGATTTTTCATTTTTCTTTCAACTTTTCTTTATTTATTATGAAAATTAAATTTTTCAGTTGATTTTTCATTTTTGGGACTTAGAAAAATTTTCGATTTTTTTTCTCATATAATCTGACCTTCTATGGAATTGTTCATTTTTACACTTCTCATAATATACCTTTTAAACACACAAACAGCAAATGGCATTCTAGCGGGACTTAGAAAAATTTTCGAAATTTTCAAGAAAAAAAATTTTTGACATACACCTCAGTTTCATTGAGAAGTCTCTATTTCAAATGAATTCCACTTAAAAATCATATATATATTTTTTCCAATTGATTTTTTTATATTTCTGACTATTTCTGACTTTGAAAAAAATATCGAAATTTTTCTTTCAACTTTTCTTTATTTATTATGAAAATTGAATTTTTCAGTTGATTTTTCATTTTTCTTTCAACTTTTCTTTATTTATTATGAAAATTAAATTTTTCAGTTGATTTTTCATTTTTGGGACTTAGAAAAATTTTCGATTTTTTTTCTCATATAATCTGACCTTCTATGGAATTGTTCATTTTTACACTTCTCATAATATACCTTTCAAACACACAAACAGCAAATGGCATTCTAGCGGGACTTAGAAAAATTTTCGAAATTTTCAAGAAAAAAAATTTTTGACATACACCTCAGTTTCATTGAGAAGTCTCTATTTCAAATGAATTCCACTTAAAAATCATATATATATATTTTCCAATTGATTTTTTTATATTTCTGACTATTTCTGACTTTGAAAAAAATATCGAAATTTTTCTTTCAACTTTTCTTTATTTATTATGAAAATTTAATTTTTCAGTTGATTTTTCATTTTTCTTTCAACTTTTCTTTATTTATTATGAAAATTAAATTTTTCAGTTGATTTTTCATTTTTGGGACTTAGAAAAATTTTCGATTTTTTTTCTCATATAATCTGACCTTCTATGGAATTGTTCATTTTTACACTTCTCATAATATACCTTTTAAACACACAAACAGCAAATGGCATTCTAGCGGGACTTAGAAAAATTTTCGAAATTTTCAAGAAAAAAAATTTTTGACATACACCTCAGTTTCATTGAGAAGTCTCTATTTCAAATGAATTCCACTTAAAAATCATATATATATTTTTTCCAATTGATTTTTTTATATTTCTGACTATTTCTGACTTTGAAAAAAATATCGAAATTTTTCTTTCAACTTTTCTTTATTTATTATGAAAATTTAATTTTTCAGTTGATTTTTCATTTTTCTTTCAACTTTTCTTTATTTATTATGAAAATTAAATTTTTCAGTTGATTTTTCATTTTTGGGACTTAGAAAAATTTTCGAAATTTTCAAGAAAAAAAATTTTTGACATACACCTCAGTTTCATTGAGAAGTCTCTATTTCAAATGAATTCCACTTAAAAATCATATATATATTTTTTCCAATTGATTTTTTTATATTTCTGACTATTTCTGACTTTGAAAAAAATATCGAAATTTTTCTTTCAACTTTTCTTTATTTATTATGAAAATTTAATTTTTCAGTTGATTTTTCATTTTTCTTTCAACTTTTCTTTATTTATTATGAAAATTAAATTTTTCAGTTGATTTTTCATTTTTGGGACTTAGAAAAATTTTCGAAATTTTCAAGAAAAAAAATTTTTCACATACACCTCAGTTTCATTGAGAAGTTTCTATTTCAAATGCATTTCACTTAAAAATCAAAAAAATTGATTTTTTTATATTTCTGACTTTGAAAAAAATATCGAAATTTTTCTTTCAACTTTTCTTTATTTATTATGAAAATTGAATTTTTCAGTTGATTTTTCATTTTTCTTTCAACTTTTCTTTATTTATTATGAAAATTAAATTTTTCAGTTGATTTTTCATTTTTGGGACTTAGAAAAATTTTCGATTTTTTTTCTCATATAATCTGACCTTCTATGGAATTGTTCATTTTTACACTTCTCATAATATACCTTTTAAACACACAAACAGCAAATGGCATTCTAGCGGGACTTAGAAAAATTTTCGAAATTTTCAAGAAAAAAAATTTTTGACATACACCTCAGTTTCATTGAGAAGTCTCTATTTCAAATGAATTCCACTTAAAAATCATATATATATTTTTTCCAATTGATTTTTTTATATTTCTGACTATTTCTGACTTTGAAAAAAATATCGAAATTTTTCTTTCAACTTTTCTTTATTTATTATGAAAATTTAATTTTTCAGTTGATTTTTCATTTTTCTTTCAACTTTTCTTTATTTATTATGAAAATTAAATTTTTCAGTTGATTTTTCATTTTTGGGACTTAGAAAAATTTTCGATTTTTTTTCTCATATAATCTGACCTTCTATGGAATTGTTCATTTTTACACTTCTCATAATATACCTTTTAAACACACAAACAGCAAATGGCATTCTAGCGGGACTATATTTTTTCCAATTGATTTTTTTATATTTCTGACTATTTCTGACTATTTCTGACTTTGAAAAAAATATCGAAATTTTTCTTTCAACTTTTCTTTATTTATTATGAAAATTGAATTTTTCAGTTGATTTTTCATTTTTCTTTCAACTTTTCTTTATTTATTATGAAAATTAAATTTTTCAGTTGATTTTTCATTTTTGGGACTTAGAAAAATTTTCGATTTTTTTTCTCATATAATCTGACCTTCTATGGAATTGTTCATTTTTACACTTCTCATAATATACCTTTTAAACACACAAACAGCAAATGGCATTCTAGCGGGACTTAGAAAAATTTTCGAAATTTTCAAGAAAAAAAATTTTTGACATACACCTCAGTTTCATTGAGAAGTCTCTATTTCAAATGAATTCCACTTAAAAATCATATATATATTTTTTCCAATTGATTTTTTTATATTTCTGACTATTTCTGACTTTGAAAAAAATATCGAAATTTTTCTTTCAACTTTTCTTTATTTATTATGAAAATTTAATTTTTCAGTTGATTTTTCATTTTTCTTTCAACTTTTCTTTATTTATTATGAAAATTAAATTTTTCAGTTGATTTTTCATTTTTGGGACTTAGAAAAATTTTCGATTTTTTTTCTCATATAATCTGACCTTCTATGGAATTGTTCATTTTTACACTTCTCATAATATACCTTTTAAACACACAAACAGCAAATGGCATTCTAGCGGGACTATATTTTTTCCAATTGATTTTTTTATATTTCTGACTATTTCTGACTATTTCTGACTTTGAAAAAAATATCGAAATTTTTCTTTCAACTTTTCTTTATTTATTATGAAAATTTAATTTTTCAGTTGATTTTTCATTTTTCTTTCAACTTTTCTTTATTTATTATGAAAATTAAATTTTTCAGTTGATTTTTCATTTTTGGGACTTAGAAAAATTTTCGATTTTTTTTCTCATATAATCTGACCTTCTATGGAATTGTTCATTTTTACACTTCTCATAATATACCTTTTAAACACACAAACAGCAAATGGCATTCTAGCGGGACTTAGAAAAATTTTCGAAATTTTCAAGAAAAAAAATTTTTGACATACACCTCAGTTTCATTGAGAAGTCTCTATTTCAAATGAATTCCACTTAAAAATCATATATATATTTTTTCCAATTGATTTTTTTATATTTCTGACTATTTCTGACTTTGAAAAAAATATCGAAATTTTTCTTTCAACTTTTCTTTATTTATTATGAAAATTTAATTTTTCAGTTGATTTTTCATTTTTCTTTCAACTTTTCTTTATTTATTATGAAAATTAAATTTTTCAGTTGATTTTTCATTTTTGGGACTTAGAAAAATTTTCGATTTTTTTTCTCATATAATCTGACCTTCTATGGAATTGTTCATTTTTACACTTCTCATAATATACCTTTTAAACACACAAACAGCAAATGGCATTCTAGCGGGACTATATTTTTTCCAATTGATTTTTTTATATTTCTGACTATTTCTGACTATTTCTGACTTTGAAAAAAATATCGAAATTTTTCTTTCAACTTTTCTTTATTTATTATGAAAATTTAATTTTTCAGTTGATTTTTCATTTTTCTTTCAACTTTTCTTTATTTATTATGAAAATTAAATTTTTCAGTTGATTTTTCATTTTTGGGACTTAGAAAAATTTTCGAAATTTTCAAGAAAAAAAATTTTTCACATACACCTCAGTTTCATTGAGAAGTTTCTATTTCAAATGCATTTCACTTAAAAATCAAAAAAATTGATTTTTTTATATTTCTGACTTTGAAAAAAATATCGAAATTTTTCTTTCAACTTTTCTTTATTTATTATGAAAATTGAATTTTTCAGTTGATTTTTCATTTTTCTTTCAACTTTTCTTTATTTATTATGAAAATTAAATTTTTCAGTTGATTTTTCATTTTTGGGACTTAGAAAAATTTTCGATTTTTTTTCTCATATAATCTGACCTTCTATGGAATTGTTCATTTTTACACTTCTCATAATATACCTTTTAAACACACAAACAGCAAATGGCATTCTAGCGGGACTTAGAAAAATTTTCGAAATTTTCAAGAAAAAAAATTTTTGACATACACCTCAGTTTCATTGAGAAGTCTCTATTTCAAATGAATTCCACTTAAAAATCATATATATATTTTTTCCAATTGATTTTTTTATATTTCTGACTATTTCTGACTTTGAAAAAAATATCGAAATTTTTCTTTCAACTTTTCTTTATTTATTATGAAAATTTAATTTTTCAGTTGATTTTTCATTTTTCTTTCAACTTTTCTTTATTTATTATGAAAATTAAATTTTTCAGTTGATTTTTCATTTTTGGGACTTAGAAAAATTTTCGATTTTTTTTCTCATATAATCTGACCTTCTATGGAATTGTTCATTTTTACACTTCTCATAATATACCTTTTAAACACACAAACAGCAAATGGCATTCTAGCGGGACTTAGAAAAATTTTCGAAATTTTCAAGAAAAAAAATTTTTGACATACACCTCAGTTTCATTGAGAAGTCTCTATTTCAAATGAATTCCACTTAAAAATCATATATATATTTTTTCCAATTGATTTTTTTATATTTCTGACTATTTCTGACTTTGAAAAAAATATCGAAATTTTTCTTTCAACTTTTCTTTATTTATTATGAAAATTTAATTTTTCAGTTGATTTTTCATTTTTCTTTCAACTTTTCTTTATTTATTATGAAAATTAAATTTTTCAGTTGATTTTTCATTTTTGGGACTTAGAAAAATTTTCGATTTTTTTTCTCATATA
The DNA here is from genome assembly GCA_963966105.1 of Volucella zonaria. Lineage (NCBI taxonomy): Eukaryota > Metazoa > Arthropoda > Insecta > Diptera > Syrphidae > Volucella > Volucella zonaria. Next base: position 67,565 of record CAWYQB010000408.1, read on the forward strand.
ATCTGACCTTCTATGGAATTGTTCATTTTTACACTTCTCATAATATACCTTTTAAACACACAAACAGCAAATGGCATTCTAGCGGGACTTAGAAAAATTTTCGAAATTTTCAAGAAAAAAAATTTTTGACATACACCTCAGTTTCATTGAGAAGTCTCTATTTCAAATGAATTCCACTTAAAAATCATATATATATTTTTTCCAATTGATTTTTTTATATTTCTGACTATTTCTGACTTTGAAAAAAATATCGAAATTTTTCTTTCAACTTTTCTTTATTTATTATGAAAATTGAATTTTTCAGTTGATTTTTCATTTTTCTTTCAACTTTTCTTTATTTACTATGAAAATTAAATTTTTCAGTTGATTTTTCATTTTTGGGACTTAGAAAAGTTTTCGATTTTTTTTCTCATATAATCTGACCTTCTATGGAATTGTTCATTTTTACACTTCTCATAATATACCTTTTAAACACACAAACAGCAAATGGCATTCTAGCGGGACTTAGAAAAATTTTCGAAATTTTCAAGAAAAAAAATTTTTGACATACACCTCAGTTTCATTGAGAAGTCTCTATTTCAAATGAATTCCACTTAAAAATCATATATATATTTTTTCCAATTGATTTTTTTATATTTCTGACTATTTCTGACTTTGAAAAAAATATCGAAATTTTTCTTTCAACTTTTCTTTATTTATTATGAAAATTTAATTTTTCAGTTGATTTTTCATTTTTCTTTCAACTTTTCTTTATTTATTATGAAAATTAAATTTTTCAGTTGATTTTTCATTTTTGGGACTTAGAAAAATTTTCGATTTTTTTTCTCATATAATCTGACCTTCTATGGAATTGTTCATTTTTACACTTCTCATAATATACCTTTTAAACACACAAACAGCAAATGGCATTCTAGCGGGACTTAGAAAAATTTTCGAAATTTTCAAGAAAAAAAATTTTTGACATACACCTCAGTTTCATTGAGAAGTCTCTATTTCAAATGAATTCCACTTAAAAATCATATATATATTTTTTCCAATTGATTTTTTTATATTTCTGACTATTTCTGACTTTGAAAAAAATATCGAAATTTTTCTTTCAACTTTTCTTTATTTATTATGAAAATTTAATTTTTCAGTTGATTTTTCATTTTTCTTTCAACTTTTCTTTATTTATTATGAAAATTAAATTTTTCAGTTGATTTTTCATTTTTGGGACTTAGAAAAATTTTCGATTTTTTTTCTCATATAATCTGACCTTCTATGGAATTGTTCATTTTTACACTTCTCATAATATACCTTTTAAACACACAAACAGCAAATGGCATTCTAGCGGGACTATATTTTTTCCAATTGATTTTTTTATATTTCTGACTATTTCTGACTATTTCTGACTTTGAAAAAAATATCGAAATTTTTCTTTCAACTTTTCTTTATTTATTATGAAAATTTAATTTTTCAGTTGATTTTTCATTTTTCTTTCAACTTTTCTTTATTTATTATGAAAATTAAATTTTTCTGTTGATTTTTCATTTTTGGGACTTAGAAAAATTTTCGAAATTTTCAAGAAAAAAAATTTTTCACATACACCTCAGTTTCATTGAGAAGTTTCTATTTCAAATGCATTTCACTTAAAAATCAAAAAAATTGATTTTTTTATATTTCTGACTTTGAAAAAAATATCGAAATTTTTCTTTCAACTTTTCTTTATTTATTATGAAAATTGAATTTTTCAGTTGATTTTTCATTTTTCTTTCAACTTTTCTTTATTTATTATGAAAATTAAATTTTTCAGTTGATTTTTCATTTTTGGGACTTAGAAAAATTTTCGATTTTTTTTCTCATATAATCTGACCTTCTATGGAATTGTTCATTTTTACACTTCTCATAATATACCTTTCAAACACACAAACAGCAAATGGCATTCTAGCGGGACTTAGAAAAATTTTCGAAATTTTCAAGAAAAAAAATTTTTGACATACACCTCAGTTTCATTGAGAAGTCTCTATTTCAAATGAATTCCACTTAAAAATCATATATATATATTTTCCAATTGATTTTTTTATATTTCTGACTATTTCTGACTTTGAAAAAAATATCGAAATTTTTCTTTCAACTTTTCTTTATTTATTATGAAAATTTAATTTTTCAGTTGATTTTTCATTTTTCTTTCAACTTTTCTTTATTTATTATGAAAATTAAATTTTTCAGTTGATTTTTCATTTTTGGGACTTTTCGATTTTTTTTCTCATATAATCTGACCTTCTATGGAATTGTTCATTTTTACACTTCTCATAATATACCTTTTAAACACACAAACAGCAAATGGCATTCTAGCGGGACTATATTTTTTCCAATTGATTTTTTTATATTTCTGACTATTTCTGACTATTTCTGACTTTGAAAAAAATATCGAAATTTTTCTTTCAACTTTTCTTTATTTATTATGAAAATTTAATTTTTCAGTTGATTTTTCATTTTTCTTTCAACTTTTCTTTATTTATTATGAAAATTAAATTTTTCAGTTGATTTTTCATTTTTGGGACTTAGAAAAATTTTCGAAATTTTCAAGAAAAAAAATTTTTCACATACACCTCAGTTTCATTGAGAAGTTTCTATTTCAAATGCATTTCACTTAAAAATCAAAAAAATTGATTTTTTTATATTTCTGACTTTGAAAAAAATATCGAAATTTTTCTTTCAACTTTTCTTTATTTATTATGAAAATTGAATTTTTCAGTTGATTTTTCATTTTTCTTTCAACTTTTCTTTATTTATTATGAAAATTAAATTTTTCAGTTGATTTTTCATTTTTGGGACTTAGAAAAATTTTCGATTTTTTTTCTCATATAATCTGACCTTCTATGGAATTGTTCATTTTTACACTTCTCATAATATACCTTTTAAACACACAAACAGCAAATGGCATTCTAGCGGGACTTAGAAAAATTTTCGAAATTTTCAAGAAAAAAAATTTTTGACATACACCTCAGTTTCATTGAGAAGTCTCTATTTCAAATGAATTCCACTTAAAAATCATATATATATTTTTTCCAATTGATTTTTTTATATTTCTGACTATTTCTGACTTTGAAAAAAATATCGAAATTTTTCTTTCAACTTTTCTTTATTTATTATGAAAATTTAATTTTTCAGTTGATTTTTCATTTTTCTTTCAACTTTTCTTTATTTATTATGAAAATTAAATTTTTCAGTTGATTTTTCATTTTTGGGACTTAGAAAAATTTTCGATTTTTTTTCTCATATAATCTGACCTTCTATGGAATTGTTCATTTTTACACTTCTCATAATATACCTTTTAAACACACAAACAGCAAATGGCATTCTAGCGGGACTTAGAAAAATTTTCGAAATTTTCAAGAAAAAAAATTTTTGACATACACCTCAGTTTCATTGAGAAGTCTCTATTTCAAATGAATTCCACTTAAAAATCATATATATATTTTTTCCAATTGATTTTTTTATATTTCTGACTATTTCTGACTTTGAAAAAAATATCGAAATTTTTCTTTCAACTTTTCTTTATTTATTATGAAAATTTAATTTTTCAGTTGATTTTTCATTTTTCTTTCAACTTTTCTTTATTTATTATGAAAATTAAATTTTTCAGTTGATTTTTCATTTTTGGGACTTAGAAAAATTTTCGATTTTTTTTCTCATATAATCTGACCTTCTATGGAATTGTTCATTTTTACACTTCTCATAATATACCTTTTAAACACACAAACAGCAAATGGCATTCTAGCGGGACTATATTTTTTCCAATTGATTTTTTTATATTTCTGACTATTTCTGACTATTTCTGACTTTGAAAAAAATATCGAAATTTTTCTTTCAACTTTTCTTTATTTATTATGAAAATTTAATTTTTCAGTTGATTTTTCATTTTTCTTTCAACTTTTCTTTATTTATTATGAAAATTAAATTTTTCAGTTGATTTTTCATTTTTGGGACTTAGAAAAATTTTCGAAATTTTCAAGAAAAAAAATTTTTCACATACACCTCAGTTTCATTGAGAAGTTTCTATTTCAAATGCATTTCACTTAAAAATCAAAAAAATTGATTTTTTTATATTTCTGACTTTGAAAAAAATATCGAAATTTTTCTTTCAACTTTTCTTTATTTATTATGAAAATTGAATTTTTCAGTTGATTTTTCATTTTTCTTTCAACTTTTCTTTATTTATTATGAAAATTAAATTTTTCAGTTGATTTTTCATTTTTGGGACTTAGAAAAATTTTCGATTTTTTTTCTCATATAATCTGACCTTCTATGGAATTGTTCATTTTTACACTTCTCATAATATACCTTTTAAACACACAAACAGCAAATGGCATTCTAGCGGGACTTAGAAAAATTTTCGAAATTTTCAAGAAAAAAAATTTTTGACATACACCTCAGTTTCATTGAGAAGTCTCTATTTCAAATGAATTCCACTTAAAAATCATATATATATTTTTTCCAATTGATTTTTTTATATTTCTGACTATTTCTGACTTTGAAAAAAATATCGAAATTTTTCTTTCAACTTTTCTTTATTTATTATGAAAATTTAATTTTTCAGTTGATTTTTCATTTTTCTTTCAACTTTTCTTTATTTATTATGAAAATTAAATTTTTCAGTTGATTTTTCATTTTTGGGACTTAGAAAAATTTTCGATTTTTTTTCTCATATAATCTGACCTTCTATGGAATTGTTCATTTTTACACTTCTCATAATATACCTTTTAAACACACAAACAGCAAATGGCATTCTAGCGGGACTTAGAAAAATTTTCGAAATTTTCAAGAAAAAAAATTTTTGACATACACCTCAGTTTCATTGAGAAGTCTCTATTTCAAATGAATTCCACTTAAAAATCATATATATATTTTTTCCAATTGATTTTTTTATATTTCTGACTATTTCTGACTTTGAAAAAAATATCGAAATTTTTCTTTCAACTTTTCTTTATTTATTATGAAAATTTAATTTTTCAGTTGATTTTTCATTTTTCTTTCAACTTTTCTTTATTTATTATGAAAATTAAATTTTTCAGTTGATTTTTCATTTTTGGGACTTAGAAAAATTTTCGATTTTTTTTCTCATATAATCTGACCTTCTATGGAATTGTTCATTTTTACACTTCTCATAATATACCTTTTAAACACACAAACAGCAAATGGCATTCTAGCGGGACTTAGAAAAATTTTCGAAATTTTCAAGAAAAAAAATTTTTGACATACACCTCAGTTTCATTGAGAAGTCTCTATTTCAAATGAATTCCACTTAAAAATCATATATATATTTTTTCCAATTGATTTTTTTATATTTCTGACTATTTCTGACTTTGAAAAAAATATCGAAATTTTTCTTTCAACTTTTCTTTATTTATTATGAAAATTTAATTTTTCAGTTGATTTTTCATTTTTCTTTCAACTTTTCTTTATTTATTATGAAAATTAAATTTTTCAGTTGATTTTTCATTTTTGGGACTTAGAAAAATTTTCGATTTTTTTTCTCATATAATCTGACCTTCTATGGAATTGTTCATTTTTACACTTCTCATAATATACCTTTTAAACACACAAACAGCAAATGGCATTCTAGCGGGACTATATTTTTTCCAATTGATTTTTTTATATTTCTGACTATTTCTGACTATTTCTGACTTTGAAAAAAATATCGAAATTTTTCTTTCAACTTTTCTTTATTTATTATGAAAATTTAATTTTTCAGTTGATTTTTCATTTTTCTTTCAACTTTTCTTTATTTATTATGAAAATTAAATTTTTCAGTTGATTTTTCATTTTTGGGACTTAGAAAAATTTTCGAAATTTTCAAGAAAAAAAATTTTTCACATACACCTCAGTTTCATTGAGAAGTTTCTATTTCAAATGCATTTCACTTAAAAATCAAAAAAATTGATTTTTTTATATTTCTGACTTTGAAAAAAATATCGAAATTTTTCTTTCAACTTTTCTTTATTTATTATGAAAATTGAATTTTTCAGTTGATTTTTCATTTTTCTTTCAACTTTTCTTTATTTATTATGAAAATTAAATTTTTCAGTTGATTTTTCATTTTTGGGACTTAGAAAAATTTTCGATTTTTTTTCTCATATAATCTGACCTTCTATGGAATTGTTCATTTTTACACTTCTCATAATATACCTTTTAAACACACAAACAGCAAATGGCATTCTAGCGGGACTTAGAAAAATTTTCGAAATTTTCAAGAAAAAAAATTTTTGACATACACCTCAGTTTCATTGAGAAGTCTCTATTTCAAATGAATTCCACTTAAAAATCATATATATATTTTTTCCAATTGATTTTTTTATATTTCTGACTATTTCTGACTTTGAAAAAAATATCGAAATTTTTCTTTCAACTTTTCTTTATTTATTATGAAAATTTAATTTTTCAGTTGATTTTTCATTTTTCTTTCAACTTTTCTTTATTTATTATGAAAATTAAATTTTTCAGTTGATTTTTCATTTTTGGGACTTAGAAAAATTTTCGATTTTTTTTCTCATATAATCTGACCTTCTATGGAATTGTTCATTTTTACACTTCTCATAATATACCTTTTAAACACACAAACAGCAAATGGCATTCTAGCGGGACTTAGAAAAATTTTCGAAATTTTCAAGAAAAAAAATTTTTGACATACACCTCAGTTTCATTGAGAAGTCTCTATTTCAAATGAATTCCACTTAAAAATCATATATATATTTTTTCCAATTGATTTTTTTATATTTCTGACTATTTCTGACTTTGAAAAAAATATCGAAATTTTTCTTTCAACTTTTCTTTATTTATTATGAAAATTTAATTTTTCAGTTGATTTTTCATTTTTCTTTCAACTTTTCTTTATTTATTATGAAAATTAAATTTTTCAGTTGATTTTTCATTTTTGGGACTTAGAAAAATTTTCGATTTTTTTTCTCATATAATCTGACCTTCTATGGAATTGTTCATTTTTACACTTCTCATAATATACCTTTTAAACACACAAACAGCAAATGGCATTCTAGCGGGACTATATTTTTTCCAATTGATTTTTTTATATTTCTGACTATTTCTGACTATTTCTGACTTTGAAAAAAATATCGAAATTTTTCTTTCAACTTTTCTTTATTTATTATGAAAATTTAATTTTTCAGTTGATTTTTCATTTTTCTTTCAACTTTTCTTTATTTATTATGAAAATTAAATTTTTCAGTTGATTTTTCATTTTTGGGACTTAGAAAAATTTTCGATTTTTTTTCTCATATAATCTGACCTTCTATGGAATTGTTCATTTTTACACTTCTCATAATATACCTTTTAAACACACAAACAGCAAATGGCATTCTAGCGGGACTTAGAAAAATTTTCGAAATTTTCAAGAAAAAAAATTTTTGACATACACCTCAGTTTCATTGAGAAGTCTCTATTTCAAATGAATTCCACTTAAAAATCATATATATATTTTTTCCAATTGATTTTTTTATATTTCTGACTATTTCTGACTTTGAAAAAAATATCGAAATTTTTCTTTCAACTTTTCTTTATTTATTATGAAAATTGAATTTTTCAGTTGATTTTTCATTTTTCTTTCAACTTTTCTTTATTTACTATGAAAATTAAATTTTCAGTTGATTTTTCATTTTTGGGACTTAGAAAAGTTTTCGATTTTTTTTCTCATATAATCTGACCTTCTATGGAATTGTTCATTTTTACACTTCTCATAATATACCTTTTAAACACACAAACAGCAAATGGCATTCTAGCGGGACTTAGAAAAATTTTCGAAATTTTCAAGAAAAAAAATTTTTGACATACACCTCAGTTTCATTGAGAAGTCTCTATTTCAAATGAATTCCACTTAAAAATCATATATATATTTTTTCCAATTGATTTTTTTATATTTCTGACTATTTCTGACTTTGAAAAAAATATCGAAATTTTTCTTTCAACTTTTCTTTATTTATTATGAAAATTTAATTTTTCAGTTGATTTTTCATTTTTCTTTCAACTTTTCTTTATTTATTATGAAAATTAAATTTTTCAGTTGATTTTTCATTTTTGGGACTTAGAAAAATTTTCGATTTTTTTTCTCATATAATCTGACCTTCTATGGAATTGTTCATTTTTACACTTCTCATAATATACCTTTTAAACACACAAACAGCAAATGGCATTCTAGCGGGACTATATTTTTTCCAATTGATTTTTTTATATTTCTGACTATTTCTGACTATTTCTGACTTTGAAAAAAATATCGAAATTTTTCTTTCAACTTTTCTTTATTTATTATGAAAATTTAATTTTTCAGTTGATTTTTCATTTTTCTTTCAACTTTTCTTTATTTATTATGAAAATTAAATTTTTCAGTTGATTTTTCATTTTTGGGACTTAGAAAAATTTTCGATTTTTTTTCTCATATAATCTGACCTTCTATGGAATTGTTCATTTTTACACTTCTCATAATATACCTTTTAAACACACAAACAGCAAATGGCATTCTAGCGGGACTTAGAAAAATTTTCGAAATTTTCAAGAAAAAAAATTTTTGACATACACCTCAGTTTCATTGAGAAGTCTCTATTTCAAATGAATTCCACTTAAAAATCATATATATATTTTTTCCAATTGATTTTTTTATATTTCTGACTATTTCTGACTTTGAAAAAAATATCGAAATTTTTCTTTCAACTTTTCTTTATTTATTATGAAAATTTAATTTTTCAGTTGATTTTTCATTTTTCTTTCAACTTTTCTTTATTTATTATGAAAATTAAATTTTTCAGTTGATTTTTCATTTTTGGGACTTAGAAAAATTTTCGATTTTTTTTCTCATATAATCTGACCTTCTATGGAATTGTTCATTTTTACACTTCTCATAATATACCTTTTAAACACACAAACAGCAAATGGCATTCTAGCGGGACTTAGAAAAATTTTCGAAATTTTCAAGAAAAAAAATTTTTGACATACACCTCAGTTTCATTGAGAAGTCTCTATTTCAAATGAATTCCACTTAAAAATCATATATATATTTTTTCCAATTGATTTTTTTATATTTCTGACTATTTCTGACTTTGAAAAAAATATCGAAATTTTTCTTTCAACTTTTCTTTATTTATTATGAAAATTTAATTTTTCAGTTGATTTTTCATTTTTCTTTCAACTTTTCTTTATTTATTATGAAAATTAAATTTTTCAGTTGATTTTTCATTTTTGGGACTTAGAAAAATTTTCGATTTTTTTTCTCATATAATCTGACCTTCTATGGAATTGTTCATTTTTACACTTCTCATAATATACCTTTTAAACACACAAACAGCAAATGGCATTCTAGCGGGACTATATTTTTTCCAATTGATTTTTTTATATTTCTGACTATTTCTGACTATTTCTGACTTTGAAAAAAATATCGAAATTTTTCTTTCAACTTTTCTTTATTTATTATGAAAATTTAATTTTTCAGTTGATTTTTCATTTTTCTTTCAACTTTTCTTTATTTATTATGAAAATTAAATTTTTCAGTTGATTTTTCATTTTTGGGACTTAGAAAAATTTTCGATTTTTTTTCTCATATAATCTGACCTTCTATGGAATTGTTCATTTTTACACTTCTCATAATATACCTTTTAAACACACAAACAGCAAATGGCATTCTAGCGGGACTTAGAAAAATTTTCGAAATTTTCAAGAAAAAAAATTTTTGACATACACCTCAGTTTCATTGAGAAGTCTCTATTTCAAATGAATTCCACTTAAAAATCATATATATATTTTTTCCAATTGATTTTTTTATATTTCTGACTATTTCTGACTTTGAAAAAAATATCGAAATTTTTCTTTCAACTTTTCTTTATTTATTATGAAAATTTAATTTTTCAGTTGATTTTTCATTTTTCTTTCAACTTTTCTTTATTTATTATGAAAATTAAATTTTTCAGTTGATTTTTCATTTTTGGGACTTAGAAAAATTTTCGATTTTTTTTCTCATATAATCTGACCTTCTATGGAATTGTTCATTTTTACACTTCTCATAATATACCTTTTAAACACACAAACAGCAAATGGCATTCTAGCGGGACTTAGAAAAATTTTCGAAATTTTCAAGAAAAAAAATTTTTGACATACACCTCAGTTTCATTGAGAAGTCTCTATTTCAAATGAATTCCACTTAAAAATCATATATATATTTTTTCCAATTGATTTTTTTATATTTCTGACTATTTCTGACTTTGAAAAAAATATCGAAATTTTTCTTTCAACTTTTCTTTATTTATTATGAAAATTTAATTTTTCAGTTGATTTTTCATTTTTCTTTCAACTTTTCTTTATTTATTATGAAAATTAAATTTTTCAGTTGATTTTTCATTTTTGGGACTTAGAAAAATTTTCGATTTTTTTTCTCATATAATCTGACCTTCTATGGAATTGTTCATTTTTACACTTCTCATAATATACCTTTTAAACACACAAACAGCAAATGGCATTCTAGCGGGACTATATTTTTTCCAATTGATTTTTTTATATTTCTGACTATTTCTGACTATTTCTGACTTTGAAAAAAATATCGAAATTTTTCTTTCAACTTTTCTTTATTTATTATGAAAATTTAATTTTTCAGTTGATTTTTCATTTTTCTTTCAACTTTTCTTTATTTATTATGAAAATTAAATTTTTCAGTTGATTTTTCATTTTTGGGACTTAGAAAAGTTTTCGATTTTTTTTCTCATATAATCTGACCTTCTATGGAATTGTTCATTTTTACACTTCTCATAATATACCTTTTAAACACACAAACAGCAAATGGCATTCTAGCGGGACTTAGAAAAATTTTCGAAATTTTCAAGAAAAAAAATTTTTGACATACACCTCAGTTTCATTGAGAAGTCTCTATTTCAAATGAATTCCACTTAAAAATCATATATATATTTTTTCCAATTGATTTTTTTATATTTCTGACTATTTCTGACTTTGAAAAAAATATCGAAATTTTTCTTTCAACTTTTCTTTATTTATTATGAAAATTTAATTTTTCAGTTGATTTTTCATTTTTCTTTCAACTTTTCTTTATTTATTATGAAAATTAAATTTTTCAGTTGATTTTTCATTTTTGGGACTTAGAAAAATTTTCGATTTTTTTTCTCATATAATCTGACCTTCTATGGAATTGTTCATTTTTACACTTCTCATAATATACCTTTTAAACACACAAACAGCAAATGGCATTCTAGCGGGACTTAGAAAAATTTTCGAAATTTTCAAGAAAAAAAATTTTTGACATACACCTCAGTTTCATTGAGAAGTCTCTATTTCAAATGAATTCCACTTAAAAATCATATATATATTTTTTCCAATTGATTTTTTTATATTTCTGACTATTTCTGACTTTGAAAAAAATATCGAAATTTTTCTTTCAACTTTTCTTTATTTATTATGAAAATTTAATTTTTCAGTTGATTTTTCATTTTTCTTTCAACTTTTCTTTATTTATTATGAAAATTAAATTTTTCAGTTGATTTTTCATTTTTGGGACTTAGAAAAATTTTCGATTTTTTTTCTCAAATAATCTGACCTTCTATGGAATTGTTCATTTTTACACTTCTCATAATATACCTTTTAAACACACAAACAGCAAATGGCATTCTAGCGGGACTATATTTTTTCCAATTGATTTTTTTATATTTCTGACTATTTCTGACTATTTCTGACTTTGAAAAAAATATCGAAATTTTTCTTTCAACTTTTCTTTATTTATTATGAAAATTTAATTTTTCAGTTGATTTTTCATTTTTCTTTCAACTTTTCTTTATTTATTATGAAAATTAAATTTTTCAGTTGATTTTTCATTTTTGGGACTTAGAAAAATTTTCGAAATTTTCAAGAAAAAAAATTTTTCACATACACCTCAGTTTCATTGAGAAGTTTCTATTTCAAATGCATTTCACTTAAAAATCAAAAAAATTGATTTTTTTATATTTCTGACTTTGAAAAAAATATCGAAATTTTTCTTTCAACTTTTCTTTATTTATTATGAAAATTTAATTTTTCAGTTGATTTTTCATTTTTCTTTCAACTTTTCTTTATTTATTATGAAAATTAAATTTTTCAGTTGATTTTTCATTTTTGGGACTTAGAAAAATTTTCGATTTTTTTTCTCAAATAATCTGACCTTCTATGGAATTGTTCATTTTTACACTTCTCATAATATACCTTTTAAACACACAAACAGCAAATGGCATTCTAGCGGGACTATATTTTTTCCAATTGATTTTTTTATATTTCTGACTATTTCTGACTTTGAAAAAAATATCGAAATTTTTCTTTCAACTTTTCTTTATTTATTATGAAAATTTAATTTTTCAGTTGATTTTTCATTTTTCTTTCAACTTTTCTTTATTTATTATGAAAATTAAATTTTTCAGTTGATTTTTCATTTTTGGGACTTAGAAAAATTTTCGATTTTTTTTCTCAAATAATCTGACCTTCTATGGAATTGTTCATTTTTACACTTCTCATAATATACCTTTTAAACACACAAACAGCAAATGGCATTCTAGCGGGACTATATTTTTTCCAATTGATTTTTTTATATTTCTGACTATTTCTGACTATTTCTGACTTTGAAAAAAATATCGAAATTTTTCTTTCAACTTTTCTTTATTTATTATGAAAATTTAATTTTTCAGTTGATTTTTCATTTTTCTTTCAACTTTTCTTTATTTATTATGAAAATTAAATTTTTCAGTTGATTTTTCATTTTTGGGACTTAGAAAAATTTTCGAAATTTTCAAGAAAAAAAATTTTTCACATACACCTCAGTTTCATTGAGAAGTTTCTATTTCAAATGCATTTCACTTAAAAATCAAAAAAATTGATTTTTTTATATTTCTGACTTTGAAAAAAATATCGAAATTTTTCTTTCAACTTTTCTTTATTTATTATGAAAATTGAATTTTTCAGTTGATTTTTCATTTTTCTTTCAACTTTTCTTTATTTATTATGAAAATTAAATTTTTCAGTTGATTTTTCATTTTTGGGACTTAGAAAAATTTTCGATTTTTTTTCTCATATAATCTGACCTTCTATGGAATTGTTCATTTTTACACTTCTCATAATATACCTTTTAAACACACAAACAGCAAATGGCATTCTAGCGGGACTTAGAAAAATTTTCGAAATTTTCAAGAAAAAAAATTTTTGACATACACCTCAGTTTCATTGAGAAGTCTCTATTTCAAATGAATTCCACTTAAAAATCATATATATATTTTTTCCAATTGATTTTTTTATATTTCTGACTATTTCTGACTTTGAAAAAAATATCGAAATTTTTCTTTCAACTTTTCTTTATTTATTATGAAAATTGAATTTTTCAGTTGATTTTTCATTTTTCTTTCAACTTTTCTTTATTTACTATGAAAATTAAATTTTTCAGTTGATTTTTCATTTTTGGGACTTAGAAAAATTTTCGATTTTTTTTCTCATATAATCTGACCTTCTATGGAATTGTTCATTTTTACACTTCTCATAATATACCTTTTAAACACACAAACAGCAAATGGCATTCTAGCGGGACTTTGAAAAATTTTCGAAATTTTCAAGAAAAAAAATTTTTGACATACACCTCAGTTTCATTGAGAAGTCTCTATTTCAAATGAATTGCACTTAAAAATCATATATATATTTTTTCCAATTGATTTTTTTATATTTCTGACTATTTCTGACTTTGAAAAAAATATCGAAATTTTTCTTTCAACTTTTCTTTATTTATTATGAAAATTGAATTTTTCAGTTGATTTTTCATTTTTCTTTCAACTTTTCTTTATTTACTATGAAAATTAAATTTTTCAGTTGATTTTTCATTTTTGGGACTTAGAAAAATTTTCGATTTTTTTTCTCATATAATCTGACCTTCTATGGAATTGTTCATTTTTACACTTCTCATAATATACCTTTTAAACACACAAACAGCAAATGGCATTCTAGCGGGACTTAGAAAAATATTCGAAATTTTCAAGAAAAAAAATTTTTGACATACACCTCAGTTTCATTGAGAAGTCTCTATTTCAAATGAATTCCACTTAAAAATCATATATATATTTTTTCCAATTGATTTTTTTATATTTCTGACTATTTCTGACTTTGAAAAAAATATCGAAATTTTTCTTTCAACTTTTCTTTATTTATTATGAAAATTTAATTTTTCAGTTGATTTTTCATTTTTCTTTCAACTTTTCTTTATTTATTATGAAAATTAAATTTTTCAGTTGATTTTTCATTTTTGGGACTTAGAAAAATTTTCGATTTTTTTTCTCATATAATCTGACCTTCTATGGAATTGTTCATTTTTACACTTCTCATAATATACCTTTTAAACACACAAACAGCAAATGGCATTCTAGCGGGACTTAGAAAAATTTTCGAAATTTTCAAGAAAAAAAATTTTTGACATACACCTCAGTTTCATTGAGAAGTCTCTATTTCAAATGAATTCCACTTAAAAATCATATATATATTTTTTCCAATTGATTTTTTTATATTTCTGACTATTTCTGACTTTGAAAAAAATATCGAAATTTTTCTTTCAACTTTTCTTTATTTATTATGAAAATTTAATTTTTCAGTTGATTTTTCATTTTTCTTTCAACTTTTCTTTATTTATTATGAAAATTAAATTTTTCAGTTGATTTTTCATTTTTGGGACTTAGAAAAATTTTCGATTTTTTTTCTCATATAATCTGACCTTCTATGGAATTGTTCATTTTTACACTTCTCATAATATACCTTTTAAACACACAAACAGCAAATGGCATTCTAGCGGGACTATATTTTTTCCAATTGATTTTTTTATATTTCTGACTATTTCTGACTATTTCTGACTTTGAAAAAAATATCGAAATTTTTCTTTCAACTTTTCTTTATTTATTATGAAAATTTAATTTTTCAGTTGATTTTTCATTTTTCTTTCAACTTTTCTTTATTTATTATGAAAATTAAATTTTTCAGTTGATTTTTCATTTTTGGGACTTAGAAAAATTTTCGAAATTTTCAAGAAAAAAAATTTTTCACATACACCTCAGTTTCATTGAGAAGTTTCTATTTCAAATGCATTTCACTTAAAAATCAAAAAAATTGATTTTTTTATATTTCTGACTTTGAAAAAAATATCGAAATTTTTCTTTCAACTTTTCTTTATTTATTATGAAAATTGAATTTTTCAGTTGATTTTTCATTTTTCTTTCAACTTTTCTTTATTTATTATGAAAATTAAATTTTTCAGTTGATTTTTCATTTTTGGGACTTAGAAAAATTTTCGATTTTTTTTCTCATATAATCTGACCTTCTATGGAATTGTTCATTTTTACACTTCTCATAATATACCTTTTAAACACACAAACAGCAAATGGCATTCTAGCGGGACTTAGAAAAATTTTCGAAATTTTCAAGAAAAAAAATTTTTGACATACACCTCAGTTTCATTGAGAAGTCTCTATTTCAAATGAATTCCACTTAAAAATCATATATATATTTTTTCCAATTGATTTTTTTATATTTCTGACTATTTCTGACTTTGAAAAAAATATCGAAATTTTTCTTTCAACTTTTCTTTATTTATTATGAAAATTGAATTTTTCAGTTGATTTTTCATTTTTCTTTCAACTTTTCTTTATTTACTATGAAAATTAAATTTTTCAGTTGATTTTTCATTTTTGGGACTTAGAAAAATTTTCGATTTTTTTTCTCATATAATCTGACCTTCTATGGAATTGTTCATTTTTACACTTCTCATAATATACCTTTTAAACACACAAACAGCAAATGGCATTCTAGCGGGACTTTGAAAAATTTTCGAAATTTTCAAGAAAAAAAATTTTTGACATACACCTCAGTTTCATTGAGAAGTCTCTATTTCAAATGAATTCCACTTAAAAATCATATATATATTTTTTCCAATTGATTTTTTTATATTTCTGACTATTTCTGACTTTGAAAAAAATATCGAAATTTTTCTTTCAACTTTTCTTTATTTATTATGAAAATTGAATTTTTCAGTTGATTTTTCATTTTTCTTTCAACTTTTCTTTATTTACTATGAAAATTAAATTTTTCAGTTGATTTTTCATTTTTGGGACTTAGAAAAATTTTCGATTTTTTTTCTCATATAATCTGACCTTCTATGGAATTGTTCATTTTTACACTTCTCATAATATACCTTTTAAACACACAAACAGCAAATGGCATTCTAGCGGGACTTAGAAAAATTTTCGAAATTTTCAAGAAAAAAAATTTTTGACATACACCTCAGTTTCATTGAGAAGTCTCTATTTCAAATGAATTCCACTTAAAAATCATATATATATTTTTTCCAATTGATTTTTTTATATTTCTGACTATTTCTGACTTTGAAAAAAATATCGAAATTTTTCTTTCAACTTTTCTTTATTTATTATGAAAATTTAATTTTTCAGTTGATTTTTCATTTTTCTTTCAACTTTTCTTTATTTATTATGAAAATTAAATTTTTCAGTTGATTTTTCATTTTTGGGACTTAGAAAAATTTTCGATTTTTTTTCTCATATAATCTGACCTTCTATGGAATTGTTAATTTTTACACTTCTCATAATATACCTTTTAAACACACAAACAGCAAATGGCATTCTAGCGGGACTTAGAAAAATTTTCGAAATTTTCAAGAAAAAAAATTTTTGACATACACCTCAGTTTCATTGAGAAGTCTCTATTTCAAATGAATTCCACTTAAAAATCATATATATATTTTTTCCAATTGATTTTTTTATATTTCTGACTATTTCTGACTTTGAAAAAAATATCGAAATTTTTCTTTCAACTTTTCTTTATTTATTATGAAAATTTAATTTTTCAGTTGATTTTTCATTTTTCTTTCAACTTTTCTTTATTTATTATGAAAATTAAATTTTTCAGTTGATTTTTCATTTTTGGGACTTAGAAAAATTTTCGATTTTTTTTCTCATATAATCTGACCTTCTATGGAATTGTTCATTTTTACACTTCTCATAATATACCTTTTAAACACACAAACAGCAAATGGCATTCTAGCGGGACTATATTTTTTCCAATTGATTTTTTTATATTTCTGACTATTTCTGACTATTTCTGACTTTGAAAAAAATATCGAAATTTTTCTTTCAACTTTTCTTTATTTATTATGAAAATTTAATTTTTCAGTTGATTTTTCATTTTTCTTTCAACTTTTCTTTATTTATTATGAAAATTAAATTTTTCAGTTGATTTTTCATTTTTAGGACTTAGAAAAATTTTCGAAATTTTCAAGAAAAAAAATTTTTCACATACACCTCAGTTTCATTGAGAAGTTTCTATTTCAAATGCATTTCACTTAAAAATCAAAAAAATTGATTTTTTTATATTTCTGACTTTGAAAAAAATATCGAAATTTTTCTTTCAACTTTTCTTTATTTATTATGAAAATTGAATTTTTCAGTTGATTTTTCATTTTTCTTTCAACTTTTCTTTATTTATTATGAAAATTAAATTTTTCAGTTGATTTTTCATTTTTGGGACTTAGAAAAATTTTCGATTTTTTTTCTCATATAATCTGACCTTCTATGGAATTGTTCATTTTTACACTTCTCATAATATACCTTTTAAACACACAAACAGCAAATGGCATTCTAGCGGGACTTAGAAAAATTTTCGAAATTTTCAAGAAAAAAAATTTTTGACATACACCTCAGTTTCATTGAGAAGTCTCTATTTCAAATGAATTCCACTTAAAAATCATATATATATTTTTTCCAATTGATTTTTTTATATTTCTGACTATTTCTGACTTTGAAAAAAATATCGAAATTTTTCTTTCAACTTTTCTTTATTTATTATGAAAATTGAATTTTTCAGTTGATTTTTCATTTTTCTTTCAACTTTTCTTTATTTACTATGAAAATTAAATTTTTCAGTTGATTTTTCATTTTTGGGACTTAGAAAAATTTTCGATTTTTTTTCTCATATAATCTGACCTTCTATGGAATTGTTCATTTTTACACTTCTCATAATATACCTTTTAAACACACAAACAGCAAATGGCATTCTAGCGGGACTTTGAAAAATTTTCGAAATTTTCAAGAAAAAAAATTTTTGACATACACCTCAGTTTCATTGAGAAGTCTCTATTTCAAATGAATTCCACTTAAAAATCATATATATATTTTTTCCAATTGATTTTTTTATATTTCTGACTATTTCTGACTTTGAAAAAAATATCGAAATTTTTCTTTCAACTTTTCTTTATTTATTATGAAAATTGAATTTTTCAGTTGATTTTTCATTTTTCTTTCAACTTTTCTTTATTTACTATGAAAATTAAATTTTTCAGTTGATTTTTCATTTTTGGGACTTAGAAAAATTTTCGATTTTTTTTCTCATATAATCTGACCTTCTATGGAATTGTTCATTTTTACACTTCTCATAATATACCTTTTAAACACACAAACAGCAAATGGCATTCTAGCGGGACTTAGAAAAATTTTCGAAATTTTCAAGAAAAAAAATTTTTGACATACACCTCAGTTTCATTGAGAAGTCTCTATTTCAAATGAATTCCACTTAAAAATCATATATATATTTTTTCCAATTGATTTTTTTATATTTCTGACTATTTCTGACTTTGAAAAAAATATCGAAATTTTTCTTTCAACTTTTCTTTATTTATTATGAAAATTGAATTTTTCAGTTGATTTTTCATTTTTCTTTCAACTTTTCTTTATTTACTATGAAAATTAAATTTTTCAGTTGATTTTTCATTTTTGGGACTTAGAAAAATTTTCGATTTTTTTTCTCATATAATCTGACCTTCTATGGAATTGTTCATTTTTACACTTCTCATAATATACCTTTTAAACACACAAACAGCAAATGGCATTCTAGCGGGACTTTGAAAAATTTTCGAAATTTTCAAGAAAAAAAATTTTTGACATACACCTCAGTTTCATTGAGAAGTCTCTATTTCAAATGAATTCCACTTAAAAATCATATATATATTTTTTCCAATTGATTTTTTTATATTTCTGACTATTTCTGACTTTGAAAAAAATATCGAAATTTTTCTTTCAACTTTTCTTTATTTATTATGAAAATTGAATTTTTCAGTTGATTTTTCATTTTTCTTTCAACTTTTCTTTATTTACTATGAAAATTAAATTTTTCAGTTGATTTTTCATTTTTGGGACTTAGAAAAATTTTCGATTTTTTTTCTCATATAATCTGACCTTCTATGGAATTGTTCATTTTTACACTTCTCATAATATACCTTTTAAACACACAAACAGCAAATGGCATTCTAGCGGGACTTAGAAAAATTTTCGAAATTTTCAAGAAAAAAAATTTTTGACATACACCTCAGTTTCATTGAGAAGTCTCTATTTCAAATGAATTCCACTTAAAAATCATATATATATTTTTTCCAATTGATTTTTTTATATTTCTGACTATTTCTGACTTTGAAACAAATATCGAAATTTTTCTTTCAACTTTTCTTTATTTATTATGAAAATTTAATTTTTCAGTTGATTTTTCATTTTTCTTTCAACTTTTCTTTATTTATTATGAAAATTAAATTTTTCAGTTGATTTTTCATTTTTGGGACTTAGAAAACTTTTCGATTTTTTTTCTCATATAATCTGACCTTCTATGGAATTGTTAATTTTTACACTTCTCATAATATACCTTTTAAACACACAAACAGCAAATGGCATTCTAGCGGGACTTAGAAAAATTTTCGAAATTTTCAAGAAAAAAAATTTTTGACATACACCTCAGTTTCATTGAGAAGTCTCTATTTCAAATGAATTCCACTTAAAAATCATATATATATTTTTTCCAATTGATTTTTTTATATTTCTGACTATTTCTGACTTTGAAAAAAATATCGAAATTTTTCTTTCAACTTTTCTTTATTTATTATGAAAATTTAATTTTTCAGTTGATTTTTCATTTTTCTTTCAACTTTTCTTTATTTATTATGAAAATTAAATTTTTCAGTTGATTTTTCATTTTTGGGACTTAGAAAAATTTTCGATTTTTTTTCTCATATAATCTGACCTTCTATGGAATTGTTCATTTTTACACTTCTCATAATATACCTTTTAAACACACAAACAGCAAATGGCATTCTAGCGGGACTATATTTTTTCCAATTGATTTTTTTATATTTCTGACTATTTCTGACTATTTCTGACTTTGAAAAAAATATCGAAATTTTTCTTTCAACTTTTCTTTATTTATTATGAAAATTTAATTTTTCAGTTGATTTTTCATTTTTCTTTCAACTTTTCTTTATTTATTATGAAAATTAAATTTTTCAGTTGATTTTTCATTTTTAGGACTTAGAAAAATTTTCGAAATTTTCAAGAAAAAAAATTTTTCACATACACCTCAGTTTCATTGAGAAGTTTCTATTTCAAATGCATTTCACTTAAAAATCAAAAAAATTGATTTTTTTATATTTCTGACTTTGAAAAAAATATCGAAATTTTTCTTTCAACTTTTCTTTATTTATTATGAAAATTGAATTTTTCAGTTGATTTTTCATTTTTCTTTCAACTTTTCTTTATTTATTATGAAAATTTAATTTTTCAGTTGATTTTTCATTTTTGGGACTTAGAAAAATTTTCGATTTTTTTTCTCATATAATCTGACCTTCTATGGAATTGTTCATTTTTACACTTCTCATAATATACCTTTTAAACACACAAACAGCAAATGGCATTCTAGCGGGACTTAGAAAAATTTTCGAAATTTTCAAGAAAAAAAATTTTTGACATACACCTCAGTTTCATTGAGAAGTCTCTATTTCAAATGAATTCCACTTAAAAATCATATATATATTTTTTCCAATTGATTTTTTTATATTTCTGACTATTTCTGACTTTGAAAAAAATATCGAAATTTTTCTTTCAACTTTTCTTTATTTATTATGAAAATTGAATTTTTCAGTTGATTTTTCATTTTTCTTTCAACTTTTCTTTATTTACTATGAAAATTAAATTTTTCAGTTGATTTTTCATTTTTGGGACTTAGAAAAATTTTCGATTTTTTTTCTCATATAATCTGACCTTCTATGGAATTGTTCATTTTTACACTTCTCATAATATACCTTTTAAACACACAAACAGCAAATGGCATTCTAGCGGGACTTTGAAAAATTTTCGAAATTTTCAAGAAAAAAAATTTTTGACATACACCTCAGTTTCATTGAGAAGTCTCTATTTCAAATGAATTCCACTTAAAAATCATATATATATTTTTTCCAATTGATTTTTTTATATTTCTGACTATTTCTGACTTTGAAAAAAATATCGAAATTTTTCTTTCAACTTTTCTTTATTTATTATGAAAATTGAATTTTTCAGTTGATTTTTCATTTTTCTTTCAACTTTTCTTTATTTACTATGAAAATTAAATTTTTCAGTTGATTTTTCATTTTTGGGACTTAGAAAAATTTTCGATTTTTTTTCTCATATAATCTGACCTTCTATGGAATTGTTCATTTTTACACTTCTCATAATATACCTTTTAAACACACAAACAGCAAATGGCATTCTAGCGGGACTTAGAAAAATTTTCGAAATTTTCAAGAAAAAAAATTTTTGACATACACCTCAGTTTCATTGAGAAGTCTCTATTTCAAATGAATTCCACTTAAAAATCATATATATATTTTTTCCAATTGATTTTTTTATATTTCTGACTATTTCTGACTTTGAAACAAATATCGAAATTTTTCTTTCAACTTTTCTTTATTTATTATGAAAATTTAATTTTTCAGTTGATTTTTCATTTTTCTTTCAACTTTTCTTTATTTATTATGAAAATTAAATTTTTCAGTTGATTTTTCATTTTTGGGACTTAGAAAACTTTTCGATTTTTTTTCTCATATAATCTGACCTTCTATGGAATTGTTAATTTTTACACTTCTCATAATATACCTTTTAAACACACAAACAGCAAATGGCATTCTAGCGGGACTTAGAAAAATTTTCGAAATTTTCAAGAAAAAAAATTTTTGACATACACCTCAGTTTCATTGAGAAGTCTCTATTTCAAATGAATTCCACTTAAAAATCATATATATATTTTTTCCAATTGATTTTTTTATATTTCTGACTATTTCTGACTTTGAAAAAAATATCGAAATTTTTCTTTCAACTTTTCTTTATTTATTATGAAAATTTAATTTTTCAGTTGATTTTTCATTTTTCTTTCAACTTTTCTTTATTTATTATGAAAATTAAATTTTTCAGTTGATTTTTCATTTTTGGGACTTAGAAAAATTTTCGATTTTTTTTCTCATATAATCTGACCTTCTATGGAATTGTTCATTTTTACACTTCTCATAATATACCTTTTAAACACACAAACAGCAAATGGCATTCTAGCGGGACTATATTTTTTCCAATTGATTTTTTTATATTTCTGACTATTTCTGACTATTTCTGACTTTGAAAAAAATATCGAAATTTTTCTTTCAACTTTTCTTTATTTATTATGAAAATTTAATTTTTCAGTTGATTTTTCATTTTTCTTTCAACTTTTCTTTATTTATTATGAAAATTAAATTTTTCAGTTGATTTTTCATTTTTAGGACTTAGAAAAATTTTCGAAATTTTCAAGAAAAAAAATTTTTCACATACACCTCAGTTTCATTGAGAAGTTTCTATTTCAAATGCATTTCACTTAAAAATCAAAAAAATTGATTTTTTTATATTTCTGACTTTGAAAAAAATATCGAAATTTTTCTTTCAACTTTTCTTTATTTATTATGAAAATTGAATTTTTCAGTTGATTTTTCATTTTTCTTTCAACTTTTCTTTATTTATTATGAAAATTTAATTTTTCAGTTGATTTTTCATTTTTGGGACTTAGAAAAATTTTCGATTTTTTTTCTCATATAATCTGACCTTCTATGGAATTGTTCATTTTTACACTTCTCATAATATACCTTTTAAACACACAAACAGCAAATGGCATTCTAGCGGGACTTAGAAA
Source organism: Volucella zonaria (assembly GCA_963966105.1). Classification (NCBI taxonomy): domain Eukaryota; kingdom Metazoa; phylum Arthropoda; class Insecta; order Diptera; family Syrphidae; genus Volucella; species Volucella zonaria. The sequence continues at coordinate 90,617 of CAWYQB010000408.1, forward strand.
AATTTTCGAAATTTTCAAGAAAAAAAATTTTTGACATACACCTCAGTTTCATTGAGAAGTCTCTATTTCAAATGAATTCCACTTAAAAATCATATATATATTTTTTCCAATTGATTTTTTTATATTTCTGACTATTTCTGACTTTGAAAAAAATATCGAAATTTTTCTTTCAACTTTTCTTTATTTATTATGAAAATTGAATTTTTCAGTTGATTTTTCATTTTTCTTTCAACTTTTCTTTATTTACTATGAAAATTAAATTTTTCAGTTGATTTTTCATTTTTGGGACTTAGAAAAATTTTCGATTTTTTTTCTCATATAATCTGACCTTCTATGGAATTGTTCATTTTTACACTTCTCATAATATACCTTTTAAACACACAAACAGCAAATGGCATTCTAGCGGGACTTTGAAAAATTTTCGAAATTTTCAAGAAAAAAAATTTTTGACATACACCTCAGTTTCATTGAGAAGTCTCTATTTCAAATGAATTCCACTTAAAAATCATATATATATTTTTTCCAATTGATTTTTTTATATTTCTGACTATTTCTGACTTTGAAAAAAATATCGAAATTTTTCTTTCAACTTTTCTTTATTTATTATGAAAATTGAATTTTTCAGTTGATTTTTCATTTTTCTTTCAACTTTTCTTTATTTACTATGAAAATTAAATTTTTCAGTTGATTTTTCATTTTTGGGACTTAGAAAAATTTTCGATTTTTTTTCTCATATAATCTGACCTTCTATGGAATTGTTCATTTTTACACTTCTCATAATATACCTTTTAAACACACAAACAGCAAATGGCATTCTAGCGGGACTTAGAAAAATTTTCGAAATTTTCAAGAAAAAAAATTTTTGACATACACCTCAGTTTCATTGAGAAGTCTCTATTTCAAATGAATTCCACTTAAAAATCATATATATATTTTTTCCAATTGATTTTTTTATATTTCTGACTATTTCTGACTTTGAAAAAAATATCGAAATTTTTCTTTCAACTTTTCTTTATTTATTATGAAAATTTAATTTTTCAGTTGATTTTTCATTTTTCTTTCAACTTTTCTTTATTTATTATGAAAATTAAATTTTTCAGTTGATTTTTCATTTTTGGGACTTAGAAAAATTTTCGATTTTTTTTCTCATATAATCTGACCTTCTATGGAATTGTTAATTTTTACACTTCTCATAATATACCTTTTAAACACACAAACAGCAAATGGCATTCTAGCGGGACTTAGAAAAATTTTCGAAATTTTCAAGAAAAAAAATTTTTGACATACACCTCAGTTTCATTGAGAAGTCTCTATTTCAAATGAATTCCACTTAAAAATCATATATATATTTTTTCCAATTGATTTTTTTATATTTCTGACTATTTCTGACTTTGAAAAAAATATCGAAATTTTTCTTTCAACTTTTCTTTATTTATTATGAAAATTTAATTTTTCAGTTGATTTTTCATTTTTCTTTCAACTTTTCTTTATTTATTATGAAAATTAAATTTTTCAGTTGATTTTTCATTTTTGGGACTTAGAAAAATTTTCGATTTTTTTTCTCATATAATCTGACCTTCTATGGAATTGTTCATTTTTACACTTCTCATAATATACCTTTTAAACACACAAACAGCAAATGGCATTCTAGCGGGACTATATTTTTTCCAATTGATTTTTTTATATTTCTGACTATTTCTGACTATTTCTGACTTTGAAAAAAATATCGAAATTTTTCTTTCAACTTTTCTTTATTTATTATGAAAATTTAATTTTTCAGTTGATTTTTCATTTTTCTTTCAACTTTTCTTTATTTATTATGAAAATTAAATTTTTCAGTTGATTTTTCATTTTTAGGACTTAGAAAAATTTTCGAAATTTTCAAGAAAAAAAATTTTTCACATACACCTCAGTTTCATTGAGAAGTTTCTATTTCAAATGCATTTCACTTAAAAATCAAAAAAATTGATTTTTTTATATTTCTGACTTTGAAAAAAATATCGAAATTTTTCTTTCAACTTTTCTTTATTTATTATGAAAATTGAATTTTTCAGTTGATTTTTCATTTTTCTTTCAACTTTTCTTTATTTATTATGAAAATTAAATTTTTCAGTTGATTTTTCATTTTTGGGACTTAGAAAAATTTTCGATTTTTTTTCTCATATAATCTGACCTTCTATGGAATTGTTCATTTTTACACTTCTCATAATATACCTTTTAAACACACAAACAGCAAATGGCATTCTAGCGGGACTTAGAAAAATTTTCGAAATTTTCAAGAAAAAAAATTTTTGACATACACCTCAGTTTCATTGAGAAGTCTCTATTTCAAATGAATTCCACTTAAAAATCATATATATATTTTTTCCAATTGATTTTTTTATATTTCTGACTATTTCTGACTTTGAAAAAAATATCGAAATTTTTCTTTCAACTTTTCTTTATTTATTATGAAAATTGAATTTTTCAGTTGATTTTTCATTTTTCTTTCAACTTTTCTTTATTTACTATGAAAATTAAATTTTTCAGTTGATTTTTCATTTTTGGGACTTAGAAAAATTTTCGATTTTTTTTCTCATATAATCTGACCTTCTATGGAATTGTTCATTTTTACACTTCTCATAATATACCTTTTAAACACACAAACAGCAAATGGCATTCTAGCGGGACTTTGAAAAATTTTCGAAATTTTCAAGAAAAAAAATTTTTGACATACACCTCAGTTTCATTGAGAAGTCTCTATTTCAAATGAATTCCACTTAAAAATCATATATATATTTTTTCCAATTGATTTTTTTATATTTCTGACTATTTCTGACTTTGAAAAAAATATCGAAATTTTTCTTTCAACTTTTCTTTATTTATTATGAAAATTGAATTTTTCAGTTGATTTTTCATTTTTCTTTCAACTTTTCTTTATTTACTATGAAAATTAAATTTTTCAGTTGATTTTTCATTTTTGGGACTTAGAAAAATTTTCGATTTTTTTTCTCATATAATCTGACCTTCTATGGAATTGTTCATTTTTACACTTCTCATAATATACCTTTTAAACACACAAACAGCAAATGGCATTCTAGCGGGACTTAGAAAAATTTTCGAAATTTTCAAGAAAAAAAATTTTTGACATACACCTCAGTTTCATTGAGAAGTCTCTATTTCAAATGAATTCCACTTAAAAATCATATATATATTTTTTCCAATTGATTTTTTTATATTTCTGACTATTTCTGACTTTGAAAAAAATATCGAAATTTTTCTTTCAACTTTTCTTTATTTATTATGAAAATTGAATTTTTCAGTTGATTTTTCATTTTTCTTTCAACTTTTCTTTATTTACTATGAAAATTAAATTTTTCAGTTGATTTTTCATTTTTGGGACTTAGAAAAATTTTCGATTTTTTTTCTCATATAATCTGACCTTCTATGGAATTGTTCATTTTTACACTTCTCATAATATACCTTTTAAACACACAAACAGCAAATGGCATTCTAGCGGGACTTTGAAAAATTTTCGAAATTTTCAAGAAAAAAAATTTTTGACATACACCTCAGTTTCATTGAGAAGTCTCTATTTCAAATGAATTCCACTTAAAAATCATATATATATTTTTTCCAATTGATTTTTTTATATTTCTGACTATTTCTGACTTTGAAAAAAATATCGAAATTTTTCTTTCAACTTTTCTTTATTTATTATGAAAATTGAATTTTTCAGTTGATTTTTCATTTTTCTTTCAACTTTTCTTTATTTACTATGAAAATTAAATTTTTCAGTTGATTTTTCATTTTTGGGACTTAGAAAAATTTTCGATTTTTTTTCTCATATAATCTGACCTTCTATGGAATTGTTCATTTTTACACTTCTCATAATATACCTTTTAAACACACAAACAGCAAATGGCATTCTAGCGGGACTTAGAAAAATTTTCGAAATTTTCAAGAAAAAAAATTTTTGACATACACCTCAGTTTCATTGAGAAGTCTCTATTTCAAATGAATTCCACTTAAAAATCATATATATATTTTTTCCAATTGATTTTTTTATATTTCTGACTATTTCTGACTTTGAAACAAATATCGAAATTTTTCTTTCAACTTTTCTTTATTTATTATGAAAATTTAATTTTTCAGTTGATTTTTCATTTTTCTTTCAACTTTTCTTTATTTATTATGAAAATTAAATTTTTCAGTTGATTTTTCATTTTTGGGACTTAGAAAAATTTTCGATTTTTTTTCTCATATAATCTGACCTTCTATGGAATTGTTAATTTTTACACTTCTCATAATATACCTTTTAAACACACAAACAGCAAATGGCATTCTAGCGGGACTTAGAAAAATTTTCGAAATTTTCAAGAAAAAAAATTTTTGACATACACCTCAGTTTCATTGAGAAGTCTCTATTTCAAATGAATTCCACTTAAAAATCATATATATATTTTTTCCAATTGATTTTTTTATATTTCTGACTATTTCTGACTTTGAAAAAAATATCGAAATTTTTCTTTCAACTTTTCTTTATTTATTATGAAAATTTAATTTTTCAGTTGATTTTTCATTTTTCTTTCAACTTTTCTTTATTTATTATGAAAATTAAATTTTTCAGTTGATTTTTCATTTTTGGGACTTAGAAAAATTTTCGATTTTTTTTCTCATATAATCTGACCTTCTATGGAATTGTTCATTTTTACACTTCTCATAATATACCTTTTAAACACACAAACAGCAAATGGCATTCTAGCGGGACTATATTTTTTCCAATTGATTTTTTTATATTTCTGACTATTTCTGACTATTTCTGACTTTGAAAAAAATATCGAAATTTTTCTTTCAACTTTTCTTTATTTATTATGAAAATTTAATTTTTCAGTTGATTTTTCATTTTTCTTTCAACTTTTCTTTATTTATTATGAAAATTAAATTTTTCAGTTGATTTTTCATTTTTAGGACTTAGAAAAATTTTCGAAATTTTCAAGAAAAAAAATTTTTCACATACACCTCAGTTTCATTGAGAAGTTTCTATTTCAAATGCATTTCACTTAAAAATCAAAAAAATTGATTTTTTTATATTTCTGACTTTGAAAAAAATATCGAAATTTTTCTTTCAACTTTTCTTTATTTATTATGAAAATTGAATTTTTCAGTTGATTTTTCATTTTTCTTTCAACTTTTCTTTATTTATTATGAAAATTAAATTTTTCAGTTGATTTTTCATTTTTGGGACTTAGAAAAATTTTCGATTTTTTTTCTCATATAATCTGACCTTCTATGGAATTGTTCATTTTTACACTTCTCATAATATACCTTTTAAACACACAAACAGCAAATGGCATTCTAGCGGGACTTAGAAAAATTTTCGAAATTTTCAAGAAAAAAAATTTTTGACATACACCTCAGTTTCATTGAGAAGTCTCTATTTCAAATGAATTCCACTTAAAAATCATATATATATTTTTTCCAATTGATTTTTTTATATTTCTGACTATTTCTGACTTTGAAAAAAATATCGAAATTTTTCTTTCAACTTTTCTTTATTTATTATAAAAATTGAATTTTTCAGTTGATTTTTCATTTTTCTTTCAACTTTTCTTTATTTACTATGAAAATTAAATTTTTCAGTTGATTTTTCATTTTTGGGACTTAGAAAAATTTTCGATTTTTTTTCTCATATAATCTGACCTTCTATGGAATTGTTCATTTTTACACTTCTCATAATATACCTTTTAAACACACAAACAGCAAATGGCATTCTAGCGGGACTTTGAAAAATTTTCGAAATTTTCAAGAAAAAAAATTTTTGACATACACCTCAGTTTCATTGAGAAGTCTCTATTTCAAATGAATTCCACTTAAAAATCATATATATATTTTTTCCAATTGATTTTTTTATATTTCTGACTATTTCTGACTTTGAAAAAAATATCGAAATTTTTCTTTCAACTTTTCTTTATTTATTATGAAAATTGAATTTTTCAGTTGATTTTTCATTTTTCTTTCAACTTTTCTTTATTTACTATGAAAATTAAATTTTTCAGTTGATTTTTCATTTTTGGGACTTAGAAAAATTTTCGATTTTTTTTCTCATATAATCTGACCTTCTATGGAATTGTTCATTTTTACACTTCTCATAATATACCTTTTAAACACACAAACAGCAAATGGCATTCTAGCGGGACTTAGAAAAATTTTCGAAATTTTCAAGAAAAAAAATTTTTGACATACACCTCAGTTTCATTGAGAAGTCTCTATTTCAAATGAATTCCACTTAAAAATCATATATATATTTTTTCCAATTGATTTTTTTATATTTCTGACTATTTCTGACTTTGAAAAAAATATCGAAATTTTTCTTTCAACTTTTCTTTATTTATTATGAAAATTTAATTTTTCAGTTGATTTTTCATTTTTCTTTCAACTTTTCTTTATTTATTATGAAAATTAAATTTTTCAGTTGATTTTTCATTTTTGGGACTTAGAAAAATTTTCGATTTTTTTTCTCATATAATCTGACCTTCTATGGAATTGTTAATTTTTACACTTCTCATAATATACCTTTTAAACACACAAACAGCAAATGGCATTCTAGCGGGACTTAGAAAAATTTTCGAAATTTTCAAGAAAAAAAATTTTTGACATACACCTCAGTTTCATTGAGAAGTCTCTATTTCAAATGAATTCCACTTAAAAATCATATATATATTTTTTCCAATTGATTTTTTTATATTTCTGACTATTTCTGACTTTGAAAAAAATATCGAAATTTTTCTTTCAACTTTTCTTTATTTATTATGAAAATTTAATTTTTCAGTTGATTTTTCATTTTTCTTTCAACTTTTCTTTATTTATTATGAAAATTAAATTTTTCAGTTGATTTTTCATTTTTGGGACTTAGAAAAATTTTCGATTTTTTTTCTCATATAATCTGACCTTCTATGGAATTGTTCATTTTTACACTTCTCATAATATACCTTTTAAACACACAAACAGCAAATGGCATTCTAGCGGGACTATATTTTTTCCAATTGATTTTTTTATATTTCTGACTATTTCTGACTATTTCTGACTTTGAAAAAAATATCGAAATTTTTCTTTCAACTTTTCTTTATTTATTATGAAAATTTAATTTTTCAGTTGATTTTTCATTTTTCTTTCAACTTTTCTTTATTTATTATGAAAATTAAATTTTTCAGTTGATTTTTCATTTTTAGGACTTAGAAAAATTTTCGAAATTTTCAAGAAAAAAAATTTTTCACATACACCTCAGTTTCATTGAGAAGTTTCTATTTCAAATGCATTTCACTTAAAAATCAAAAAAATTGATTTTTTTATATTTCTGACTTTGAAAAAAATATCGAAATTTTTCTTTCAACTTTTCTTTATTTATTATGAAAATTGAATTTTTCAGTTGATTTTTCATTTTTCTTTCAACTTTTCTTTATTTATTATGAAAATTAAATTTTTCAGTTGATTTTTCATTTTTGGGACTTAGAAAAATTTTCGATTTTTTTTCTCATATAATCTGACCTTCTATGGAATTGTTCATTTTTACACTTCTCATAATATACCTTTTAAACACACAAACAGCAAATGGCATTCTAGCGGGACTTAGAAAAATTTTCGAAATTTTCAAGAAAAAAAATTTTTGACATACACCTCAGTTTCATTGAGAAGTCTCTATTTCAAATGAATTCCACTTAAAAATCATATATATATTTTTTCCAATTGATTTTTTTATATTTCTGACTATTTCTGACTTTGAAAAAAATATCGAAATTTTTCTTTCAACTTTTCTTTATTTATTATGAAAATTTAATTTTTCAGTTGATTTTTCATTTTTCTTTCAACTTTTCTTTATTTATTATGAAAATTAAATTTTTCAGTTGATTTTTCATTTTTGGGACTTAGAAAAATTTTCGATTTTTTTTCTCATATAATCTGACCTTCTATGGAATTGTTCATTTTTACACTTCTCATAATATACCTTTTAAACACACAAACAGCAAATGGCATTCTAGCGGGACTTAGAAAAATTTTCGAAATTTTCAAGAAAAAAAATTTTTGACATACACCTCAGTTTCATTGAGAAGTCTCTATTTCAAATGAATTCCACTTAAAAATCATATATATATTTTTTCCAATTGATTTTTTTATATTTCTGACTATTTCTGACTTTGAAAAAAATATCGAAATTTTTCTTTCAACTTTTCTTTATTTATTATGAAAATTTAATTTTTCAGTTGATTTTTCATTTTTCTTTCAACTTTTCTTTATTTATTATGAAAATTAAATTTTTCAGTTGATTTTTCATTTTTGGGACTTAGAAAAATTTTCGATTTTTTTTCTCATATAATCTGACCTTCTATGGAATTGTTCATTTTTACACTTCTCATAATATACCTTTTAAACACACAAACAGCAAATGGCATTCTAGCGGGACTTAGAAAAATTTTCGAAATTTTCAAGAAAAAAAATTTTTGACATACACCTCAGTTTCATTGAGAAGTCTCTATTTCAAATGAATTCCACTTAAAAATCATATATATATTTTTTCCAATTGATTTTTTTATATTTCTGACTATTTCTGACTTTGAAAAAAATATCGAAATTTTTCTTTCAACTTTTCTTTATTTATTATGAAAATTTAATTTTTCAGTTGATTTTTCATTTTTCTTTCAACTTTTCTTTATTTATTATGAAAATTAAATTTTTCAGTTGATTTTTCATTTTTGGGACTTAGAAAAATTTTCGATTTTTTTTCTCATATAATCTGACCTTCTATGGAATTGTTCATTTTTACACTTCTCATAATATACCTTTTAAACACACAAACAGCAAATGGCATTCTAGCGGGACTATATTTTTTCCAATTGATTTTTTTATATTTCTGACTATTTCTGACTATTTCTGACTTTGAAAAAAATATCGAAATTTTTCTTTCAACTTTTCTTTATTTATTATGAAAATTTAATTTTTCAGTTGATTTTTCATTTTTCTTTCAACTTTTCTTTATTTATTATGAAAATTAAATTTTTCAGTTGATTTTTCATTTTTAGGACTTAGAAAAATTTTCGAAATTTTCAAGAAAAAAAATTTTTCACATACACCTCAGTTTCATTGAGAAGTTTCTATTTCAAATGCATTTCACTTAAAAATCAAAAAAATTGATTTTTTTATATTTCTGACTTTGAAAAAAATATCGAAATTTTTCTTTCAACTTTTCTTTATTTATTATGAAAATTGAATTTTTCAGTTGATTTTTCATTTTTCTTTCAACTTTTCTTTATTTATTATGAAAATTAAATTTTTCAGTTGATTTTTCATTTTTGGGACTTAGAAAAATTTTCGATTTTTTTTCTCATATAATCTGACCTTCTATGGAATTGTTCATTTTTACACTTCTCATAATATACCTTTTAAACACACAAACAGCAAATGGCATTCTAGCGGGACTTAGAAAAATTTTCGAAATTTTCAAGAAAAAAAATTTTTGACATACACCTCAGTTTCATTGAGAAGTCTCTATTTCAAATGAATTCCACTTAAAAATCATATATATATTTTTTCCAATTGATTTTTTTATATTTCTGACTATTTCTGACTTTGAAAAAAATATCGAAATTTTTCTTTCAACTTTTCTTTATTTATTATGAAAATTTAATTTTTCAGTTGATTTTTCATTTTTCTTTCAACTTTTCTTTATTTATTATGAAAATTAAATTTTTCAGTTGATTTTTCATTTTTGGGACTTAGAAAAATTTTCGATTTTTTTTCTCATATAATCTGACCTTCTATGGAATTGTTCATTTTTACACTTCTCATAATATACCTTTTAAACACACAAACAGCAAATGGCATTCTAGCGGGACTTAGAAAAATTTTCGAAATTTTCAAGAAAAAAAATTTTTGACATACACCTCAGTTTCATTGAGAAGTCTCTATTTCAAATGAATTCCACTTAAAAATCATATATATATTTTTTCCAATTGATTTTTTTATATTTCTGACTATTTCTGACTTTGAAAAAAATATCGAAATTTTTCTTTCAACTTTTCTTTATTTATTATGAAAATTTAATTTTTCAGTTGATTTTTCATTTTTCTTTCAACTTTTCTTTATTTATTATGAAAATTAAATTTTTCAGTTGATTTTTCATTTTTGGGACTTAGAAAAATTTTCGATTTTTTTTCTCATATAATCTGACCTTCTATGGAATTGTTCATTTTTACACTTCTCATAATATACCTTTTAAACACACAAACAGCAAATGGCATTCTAGCGGGACTTAGAAAAATTTTCGAAATTTTCAAGAAAAAAAATTTTTGACATACACCTCAGTTTCATTGAGAAGTCTCTATTTCAAATGAATTCCACTTAAAAATCATATATATATTTTTTCCAATTGATTTTTTTATATTTCTGACTATTTCTGACTTTGAAAAAAATATCGAAATTTTTCTTTCAACTTTTCTTTATTTATTATGAAAATTTAATTTTTCAGTTGATTTTTCATTTTTCTTTCAACTTTTCTTTATTTATTATGAAAATTAAATTTTTCAGTTGATTTTTCATTTTTGGGACTTAGAAAAATTTTCGATTTTTTTTCTCATATAATCTGACCTTCTATGGAATTGTTCATTTTTACACTTCTCATAATATACCTTTTAAACACACAAACAGCAAATGGCATTCTAGCGGGACTATATTTTTTCCAATTGATTTTTTTATATTTCTGACTATTTCTGACTATTTCTGACTTTGAAAAAAATATCGAAATTTTTCTTTCAACTTTTCTTTATTTATTATGAAAATTTAATTTTTCAGTTGATTTTTCATTTTTCTTTCAACTTTTCTTTATTTATTATGAAAATTAAATTTTTCAGTTGATTTTTCATTTTTGGGACTTAGAAAAATTTTCGAAATTTTCAAGAAAAAAAATTTTTCACATACACCTCAGTTTCATTGAGAAGTTTCTATTTCAAATGCATTTCACTTAAAAATCAAAAAAATTGATTTTTTTATATTTCTGACTTTGAAAAAAATATCGAAATTTTTCTTTCAACTTTTCTTTATTTATTATGAAAATTGAATTTTTCAGTTGATTTTTCATTTTTCTTTCAACTTTTCTTTATTTATTATGAAAATTAAATTTTTCAGTTGATTTTTCATTTTTGGGACTTAGAAAAATTTTCGATTTTTTTTCTCATATAATCTGACCTTCTATGGAATTGTTCATTTTTACACTTCTCATTATATACCTTTTAAACACACAAACAGCAAATGGCATTCTAGCGGGACTTAGAAAAATTTTCGAAATTTTCAAGAAAAAAAATTTTTGACATACACCTCAGTTTCATTGAGAAGTCTCTATTTCAAATGAATTCCACTTAAAAATCATATATATATTTTTTCCAATTGATTTTTTTATATTTCTGACTATTTCTGACTTTGAAAAAAATATCGAAATTTTTCTTTCAACTTTTCTTTATTTATTATGAAAATTTAATTTTTCAGTTGATTTTTCATTTTTCTTTCAACTTTTCTTTATTTATTATGAAAATTAAATTTTTCAGTTGATTTTTCATTTTTGGGACTTAGAAAAATTTTCGATTTTTTTTCTCATATAATCTGACCTTCTATCGAATTGTTCATTTTTACACTTCTCATAATATACCTTTTAAACACACAAACAGCAAATGGCATTCTAGCGGGACTTAGAAAAATTTTCGAAATTTTCAAGAAAAAAAATTTTTGACATACACCTCAGTTTCATTGAGAAGTCTCTATTTCAAATGAATTCCACTTAAAAATCATATATATATTTTTTCCAATTGATTTTTTTATATTTCTGACTATTTCTGACTTTGAAAAAAATATCGAAATTTTTCTTTCAACTTTTCTTTATTTATTATGAAAATTTAATTTTTCAGTTGATTTTTCATTTTTCTTTCAACTTTTCTTTATTTATTATGAAAATTAAATTTTTCAGTTGATTTTTCATTTTTGGGACTTAGAAAAATTTTCGATTTTTTTTCTCATATAATCTGACCTTCTATGGAATTGTTCATTTTTACACTTCTCATAATATACCTTTTAAACACACAAACAGCAAATGGCATTCTAGCGGGACTATATTTTTTCCAATTGATTTTTTTATATTTCTGACTATTTCTGACTATTTCTGACTTTGAAAAAAATATCGAAATTTTTCTTTCAACTTTTCTTTATTTATTATGAAAATTTAATTTTTCAGTTGATTTTTCATTTTTCTTTAAACTTTTCTTTATTTATTATGAAAATTAAATTTTTCAGTTGATTTTTCATTTTTAGGACTTAGAAAAATTTTCGAAATTTTCAAGAAAAAAAATTTTTCACATACACCTCAGTTTCATTGAGAAGTTTCTATTTCAAATGCATTTCACTTAAAAATCAAAAAAATTGATTTTTTTATATTTCTGACTTTGAAAAAAATATCGAAATTTTTCTTTCAACTTTTCTTTATTTATTATGAAAATTGAATTTTTCAGTTGATTTTTCATTTTTCTTTCAACTTTTCTTTATTTATTATGAAAATTAAATTTTTCAGTTGATTTTTCATTTTTGGGACTTAGAAAAATTTTCGATTTTTTTTCTCATATAATCTGACCTTCTATGGAATTGTTCATTTTTACACTTCTCATAATATACCTTTTAAACACACAAACAGCAAATGGCATTCTAGCGGGACTTAGAAAAATTTTCGAAATTTTCAAGAAAAAAAATTTTTGACATACACCTCAGTTTCATTGAGAAGTCTCTATTTCAAATGAATTCCACTTAAAAATCATATATATATTTTTTCCAATTGATTTTTTTATATTTCTGACTATTTCTGACTTTGAAAAAAATATCGAAATTTTTCTTTCAACTTTTCTTTATTTATTATGAAAATTTAATTTTTCAGTTGATTTTTCATTTTTCTTTCAACTTTTCTTTATTTATTATGAAAATTAAATTTTTCAGTTGATTTTTCATTTTTGGGACTTAGAAAAATTTTCGATTTTTTTTCTCATATAATCTGACCTTCTATGGAATTGTTCATTTTTACACTTCTCATAATATACCTTTTAAACACACAAACAGCAAATGGCATTCTAGCGGGACTTAGAAAAATTTTCGAAATTTTCAAGAAAAAAAATTTTTGACATACACCTCAGTTTCATTGAGAAGTCTCTATTTCAAATGAATTCCACTTAAAAATCATATATATATTTTTTCCAATTGATTTTTTTATATTTCTGACTATTTCTGACTTTGAAAAAAATATCGAAATTTTTCTTTCAACTTTTCTTTATTTATTATGAAAATTTAATTTTTCAGTTGATTTTTCATTTTTCTTTCAACTTTTCTTTATTTATTATGAAAATTAAATTTTTCAGTTGATTTTTCATTTTTGGGACTTAGAAAAATTTTCGATTTTTTTTCTCATATAATCTGACCTTCTATGGAATTGTTCATTTTTACACTTCTCATAATATACCTTTTAAACACACAAACAGCAAATGGCATTCTAGCGGGACTTAGAAAAATTTTCGAAATTTTCAAGAAAAAAAATTTTTGACATACACCTCAGTTTCATTGAGAAGTCTCTATTTCAAATGAATTCCACTTAAAAATCATATATATATTTTTTCCAATTGATTTTTTTATATTTCTGACTATTTCTGACTTTGAAAAAAATATCGAAATTTTTCTTTCAACTTTTCTTTATTTATTATGAAAATTTAATTTTTCAGTTGATTTTTCATTTTTCTTTCAACTTTTCTTTATTTATTATGAAAATTAAATTTTTCAGTTGATTTTTCATTTTTGGGACTTAGAAAAATTTTCGATTTTTTTTCTCATATAATCTGACCTTCTATGGAATTGTTCATTTTTACACTTCTCATAATATACCTTTTAAACACACAAACAGCAAATGGCATTCTAGCGGGACTATATTTTTTCCAATTGATTTTTTTATATTTCTGACTATTTCTGACTATTTCTGACTTTGAAAAAAATATCGAAATTTTTCTTTCAACTTTTCTTTATTTATTATGAAAATTTAATTTTTCAGTTGATTTTTCATTTTTCTTTCAACTTTTCTTTATTTATTATGAAAATTAAATTTTTCAGTTGATTTTTCATTTTTGGGACTTAGAAAAATTTTCGAAATTTTCAAGAAAAAAAATTTTTCACATACACCTCAGTTTCATTGAGAAGTTTCTATTTCAAATGCATTTCACTTAAAAATCAAAAAAATTGATTTTTTTATATTTCTGACTTTGAAAAAAATATCGAAATTTTTCTTTCAACTTTTCTTTATTTATTATGAAAATTGAATTTTTCAGTTGATTTTTCATTTTTCTTTCAACTTTTCTTTATTTATTATGAAAATTAAATTTTTCAGTTGATTTTTCATTTTTGGGACTTAGAAAAATTTTCGATTTTTTTTCTCATATAATCTGACCTTCTATGGAATTGTTCATTTTTACACTTCTCATTATATACCTTTTAAACACACAAACAGCAAATGGCATTCTAGCGGGACTTAGAAAAATTTTCGAAATTTTCAAGAAAAAAAATTTTTGACATACACCTCAGTTTCATTGAGAAGTCTCTATTTCAAATGAATTCCACTTAAAAATCATATATATATTTTTTCCAATTGATTTTTTTATATTTCTGACTATTTCTGACTTTGAAAAAAATATCGAAATTTTTCTTTCAACTTTTCTTTATTTATTATGAAAATTTAATTTTTCAGTTGATTTTTCATTTTTCTTTCAACTTTTCTTTATTTATTATGAAAATTAAATTTTTCAGTTGATTTTTCATTTTTGGGACTTAGAAAAATTTTCGATTTTTTTTCTCATATAATCTGACCTTCTATGGAATTGTTAATTTTTACACTTCTCATAATATACCTTTTAAACACACAAACAGCAAATGGCATTCTAGCGGGACTTAGAAAAATTTTCGAAATTTTCAAGAAAAAAAATTTTTGACATACACCTCAGTTTCATTGAGAAGTCTCTATTTCAAATGAATTCCACTTAAAAATCATATATATATTTTTTCCAATTGATTTTTTTATATTTCTGACTATTTCTGACTTTGAAAAAAATATCGAAATTTTTCTTTCAACTTTTCTTTATTTATTATGAAAATTGAATTTTTCAGTTGATTTTTCATTTTTCTTTCAACTTTTCTTTATTTATTATGAAAATTAAATTTTTCAGTTGATTTTTCATTTTTGGGACTTAGAAAAATTTTCGATTTTTTTTCTCATATAATCTGACCTTCTATGGAATTGTTCATTTTTACACTTCTCATAATATACCTTTTAAACACACAAACAGCAAATGGCATTCTAGCGGGACTATATTTTTTCCAATTGATTTTTTTATATTTCTGACTATTTCTGACTTTGAAAAAAATATCGAAATTTTTCTTTCAACTTTTCTTTATTTATTATGAAAATTTAATTTTTCAGTTGATTTTTCATTTTTCTTTCAACTTTTCTTTATTTATTATGAAAATTAAATTTTTCAGTTGATTTTTCATTTTTGGGACTTAGAAAAATTTTCGATTTTTTTTCTCATATAATCTGACCTTCTATGGAATTGTTCATTTTTACACTTCTCATAATATACCTTTTAAACACACAAACAGCAAATGGCATTCTAGCGGGACTTAGAAAAATTTTCGAAATTTTCAAGAAAAAAAATTTTTGACATACACCTCAGTTTCATTGAGAAGTCTCTATTTCAAATGAATTCCACTTAAAAATCATATATATATTTTTTCCAATTGATTTTTTTATATTTCTGACTATTTCTGACTTTGAAAAAAATATCGAAATTTTTCTTTCAACTTTTCTTTATTTATTATGAAAATTTAATTTTTCAGTTGATTTTTCATTTTTCTTTCAACTTTTCTTTATTTATTATGAAAATTAAATTTTTCAGTTGATTTTTCATTTTTGGGACTTAGAAAAATTTTCGATTTTTTTTCTCATATAATCTGACCTTCTATGGAATTGTTCATTTTTACACTTCTCATAATATACCTTTTAAACACACAAACAGCAAATGGCATTCTAGCGGGACTATATTTTTTCCAATTGATTTTTTTATATTTCTGACTATTTCTGACTATTTCTGACTTTGAAAAAAATATCGAAATTTTTCTTTCAACTTTTCTTTATTTATTATGAAAATTTAATTTTTCAGTTGATTTTTCATTTTTCTTTCAACTTTTCTTTATTTATTATGAAAATTAAATTTTTCAGTTGATTTTTCATTTTTGGGACTTAGAAAAATTTTCGAAATTTTCAAGAAAAAAAATTTTTCACATACACCTCAGTTTCATTGAGAAGTTTCTATTTCAAATGCATTTCACTTAAAAATCAAAAAAATTGATTTTTTTATATTTCTGACTTTGAAAAAAATATCGAAATTTTTCTTTCAACTTTTCTTTATTTATTATGAAAATTGAATTTTTCAGTTGATTTTTCATTTTTCTTTCAACTTTTCTTTATTTATTATGAAAATTAAATTTTTCAGTTGATTTTTCATTTTTGGGACTTAGAAAAATTTTCGATTTTTTTTCTCATATAATCTGACCTTCTATGGAATTGTTCATTTTTACACTTCTCATTATATACCTTTTAAACACACAAACAGCAAATGGCATTCTAGCGGGACTTAGAAAAATTTTCGAAATTTTCAAGAAAAAAAATTTTTGACATACACCTCAGTTTCATTGAGAAGTCTCTATTTCAAATGAATTCCACTTAAAAATCATATATATATTTTTTCCAATTGATTTTTTTATATTTCTGACTATTTCTGACTTTGAAAAAAATATCGAAATTTTTCTTTCAACTTTTCTTTATTTATTATGAAAATTTAATTTTTCAGTTGATTTTTCATTTTTCTTTCAACTTTTCTTTATTTATTATGAAAATTAAATTTTTCAGTTGATTTTTCATTTTTGGGACTTAGAAAAATTTTCGATTTTTTTTCTCATATAATCTGACCTTCTATGGAATTGTTCATTTTTACACTTCTCATAATATACCTTTTAAACACACAAACAGCAAATGGCATTCTAGCGGGACTTAGAAAAATTTTCGAAATTTTCAAGAAAAAAAATTTTTGACATACACCTCAGTTTCATTGAGAAGTCTCTATTTCAAATGAATTCCACTTAAAAATCATATATATATTTTTTCCAATTGATTTTTTTATATTTCTGACTATTTCTGACTTTGAAAAAAATATCGAAATTTTTCTTTCAACTTTTCTTTATTTATTATGAAAATTGAATTTTTCAGTTGATTTTTCATTTTTCTTTCAACTTTTCTTTATTTATTATGAAAATTAAATTTTTCAGTTGATTTTTCATTTTTGGGACTTAGAAAAATTTTCGATTTTTTTTCTCATATAATCTGACCTTCTATGGAATTGTTCATTTTTACACTTCTCATAATATACCTTTTAAACACACAAACAGCAAATGGCATTCTAGCGGGACTATATTTTTTCCAATTGATTTTTTTATATTTCTGACTATTTCTGACTTTGAAAAAAATATCGAAATTTTTCTTTCAACTTTTCTTTATTTATTATGAAAATTGAATTTTTCAGTTGATTTTTCATTTTTCTTTCAACTTTTCTTTATTTATTATGAAAATTAAATTTTTCAGTTGATTTTTCATTTTTGGGACTTAGAAAAATTTTCGATTTTTTTTCTCATATAATCTGACCTTCTATGGAATTGTTCATTTTTACACTTCTCATTATATACCTTTTAAACACACAAACAGCAAATGGCATTCTAGCGGGACTTAGAAAAATTTTCGAAATTTTCAAGAAAAAAAATTTTTGACATACACCTCAGTTTCATTGAGAAGTCTCTATTTCAAATGAATTCCACTTAAAAATCATATATATATTTTTTCCAATTGATTTTTTTATATTTCTGACTATTTCTGACTTTGAAAAAAATATCGAAATTTTTCTTTCAACTTTTCTTTATTTATTATGAAAATTTAATTTTTCAGTTGATTTTTCATTTTTCTTTCAACTTTTCTTTATTTATTATGAAAATTAAATTTTTCAGTTGATTTTTCATTTTTGGGACTTAGAAAAATTTTCGATTTTTTTTCTCATATAATCTGACCTTCTATGGAATTGTTCATTTTTACACTTCTCATAATATACCTTTTAAACACACAAACAGCAAATGGCATTCTAGCGGGACTTAGAAAAATTTTCGAAATTTTCAAGAAAAAAAATTTTTGACATACACCTCAGTTTCATTGAGAAGTCTCTATTTCAAATGAATTCCACTTAAAAATCATATATATATTTTTTCCAATTGATTTTTTTATATTTCTGACTATTTCTGACTTTGAAAAAAATATCGAAATTTTTCTTTCAACTTTTCTTTATTTATTATGAAAATTGAATTTTTCAGTTGATTTTTCATTTTTCTTTCAACTTTTCTTTATTTATTATGAAAATTAAATTTTTCAGTTGATTTTTCATTTTTGGGACTTAGAAAAATTTTCGATTTTTTTTCTCATATAATCTGACCTTCTATGGAATTGTTCATTTTTACACTTCTCATAATATACCTTTTAAACACACAAACAGCAAATGGCATTCTAGCGGGACTATATTTTTTCCAATTGATTTTTTTATATTTCTGACTATTTCTGACTTTGAAAAAAATATCGAAATTTTTCTTTCAACTTTTCTTTATTTATTATGAAAATTTAATTTTTCAGTTGATTTTTCATTTTTCTTTCAACTTTTCTTTATTTATTATGAAAATTAAATTTTTCAGTTGATTTTTCATTTTTGGGACTTAGAAAAATTTTCGATTTTTTTCTCATATAATCTGACCTTCTATGGAATTGTTCATTTTTACACTTCTCATAATATACCTTTTAAACACACAAACAGCAAATGGCATTCTAGCGGGACTTAGAAAAATTTTCGAAATGTTCAAGAAAAAAAATTTTTGACATACACCTCAGTTTCATTGAGAAGTCTCTATTTCAAATGAATTCCACTTAAAAATCATATATATATTTTTTCCAATTGATTTTTTTATATTTCTGACTATTTCTGACTTTGAAAAAAATATCGAAATTTTTCTTTCAACTTTTCTTTATTTATTATGAAAATTGAATTTTTCAGTTGATTTTTCATTTTTCTTTCAACTTTTCTTTATTTACTATGAAAATTAAATTTTTCAGTTGATTTTTCATTTTTGGGACTTAGAAAAATTTTCGATTTTTTTTCTCATATAATCTGACCTTCTATGGAATTGTTCATTTTTACACTTCTCATAATATACCTTTTAAACACACAAACAGCAAATGGCATTCTAGCGGGACTTTGAAAAATTTTCGAAATTTTCAAGAAAAAAAATTTTTGACATACACCTCAGTTTCATTGAGAAGTCTCTATTTCAAATGAATTCCACTTAAAAATCATATATATATTTTTTCCAATTGATTTTTTTATATTTCTGACTATTTCTGACTTTGAAAAAAATATCGAAATTTTTCTTTCAACTTTTCTTTATTTATTATGAAAATTGAATTTTTCAGTTGATTTTTCATTTTTCTTTCAACTTTTCTTTATTTACTATGAAAATTAAATTTTTCAGTTGATTTTTCATTTTTGGGACTTAGAAAAATTTTCGATTTTTTTTCTCATATAATCTGACCTTCTATGGAATTGTTCATTTTTACACTTCTCATAATATACCTTTTAAACACACAAACAGCAAATGGCATTCTAGCGGGACTTAGAAAAATTTTCGAAATTTTCAAGAAAAAAAATTTTTGACATACACCTCAGTTTCATTGAGAAGTCTCTATTTCAAATGAATTCCACTTAAAAATCATATATATATTTTTTCCAATTGATTTTTTTATATTTCTGACTATTTCTGACTTTGAAAAAAATATCGAAATTTTTCTTTCAACTTTTCTTTATTTATTATGAAAATTGAATTTTTCAGTTGATTTTTCATTTTTCTTTCAACTTTTCTTTATTTACTATGAAAATTAAATTTTTCAGTTGATTTTTCATTTTTGGGACTTAGAAAAATTTTCGATTTTTTTTCTCATATAATCTGACCTTCTATGGAATTGTTCATTTTTACACTTCTCATAATATACCTTTTAAACACACAAACAGCAAATGGCATTCTAGCGGGACTTAGAAAAATTTTCGAAATTTTCAAGAAAAAAAATTTTTGACATACACCTCAGTTTCATTGAGAAGTCTCTATTTCAAATGAATTCCACTTAAAAATCATATATATATTTTTTCCAATTGATTTTTTTATATTTCTGACTATTTCTGACTTTGAAAAAAATATCGAAATTTTTCTTTCAACTTTTCTTTATTTATTATGAAAATTTAATTTTTCAGTTGATTTTTCATTTTTCTTTCAACTTTTCTTTATTTATTATGAAAATTAAATTTTTCAGTTGATTTTTCATTTTTGGGACTTAGAAAAATTTTCGATTTTTTTTCTCATATAATCTGACCTTCTATGGAATTGTTCATTTTTACACTTCTCATAATATACCTTTTAAACACACAAACAGCAAATGGCATTCTAGCGGGACTTAGAAAAATTTTCGAAATTTTCAAGAAAAAAAATTTTTGACATACACCTCAGTTTCATTGAGAAGTCTCTATTTCAAATGAATTCCACTTAAAAATCATATATATATTTTTTCCAATTGATTTTTTTATATTTCTGACTATTTCTGACTTTGAAAAAAATATCGAAATTTTTCTTTCAACTTTTCTTTATTTATTATGAAAATTTAATTTTTCAGTTGATTTTTCATTTTTCTTTCAACTTTTCTTTATTTATTATGAAAATTAAATTTTTCAGTTGATTTTTCATTTTTGGGACTTAGAAAAATTTTCGATTTTTTTTCTCATATAATCTGACCTTCTATGGAATTGTTCATTTTTACACTTCTCATAATATACCTTTTAAACACACAAACAGCAAATGGCATTCTAGCGGGACTTTGAAAAATTTTCGAAATTTTCAAGAAAAAAAATTTTTGACATACACCTCAGTTTCATTGAGAAGTCTCTATTTCAAATGAATTCCACTTAAAAATCATATATATATTTTTTCCAATTGATTTTTTTATATTTCTGACTATTTCTGACTTTGAAAAAAATATCGAAATTTTTCTTTCAACTTTTCTTTATTTATTATGAAAATTGAATTTTTCAGTTGATTTTTCATTTTTCTTTCAACTTTTCTTTATTTACTATGAAAATTAAATTTTTCAGTTGATTTTTCATTTTTGGGACTTAGAAAAATTTTCGATTTTTTTTCTCATATAATCTGACCTTCTATGGAATTGTTCATTTTTACACTTCTCATAATATACCTTTTAAACACACAAACAGCAAATGGCATTCTAGCGGGACTTAGAAAAATTTTCGAAATTTTCAAGAAAAAAAATTTTTGACATACACCTCAGTTTCATTGAGAAGTCTCTATTTCAAATGAATTCCACTTAAAAATCATATATATATTTTTTCCAATTGATTTTTTTATATTTCTGACTATTTCTGACTTTGAAAAAAATATCGAAATTTTTCTTTCAACTTTTCTTTATTTATTATGAAAATTTAATTTTTCAGTTGATTTTTCATTTTTCTTTCAACTTTTCTTTATTTATTATGAAAATTAAATTTTTCAGTTGATTTTTCATTTTTGGGACTTAGAAAAATTTTCGATTTTTTTTCTCATATAATCTGACCTTCTATGGAATTGTTCATTTTTACACTTCTCATAATATACCTTTTAAACACACAAACAGCAAATGGCATTCTAGCGGGACTTAGAAAAATTTTCGAAATTTTCAAGAAAAAAAATTTTTGACATACACCTCAGTTTCATTGAGAAGTCTCTATTTCAAATGAATTCCACTTAAAAATCATATATATATTTTTTCCAATTGATTTTTTTATATTTCTGACTATTTCTGACTTTGAAAAAAATATCGAAATTTTTCTTCCAACTTTTCTTTATTTATTATGAAAATTTAATTTTTCAGTTGATTTTTCATTTTTCTTTCAACTTTTCTTTATTTATTATGAAAATTAAATTTTTCAGTTGATTTTTCATTTTTGGGACTTAGAAAAATTTTCGATTTTTTTTCTCATATAATCTGACCTTCTATGGAATTGTTCATTTTTACACTTCTCATAATATACCTTTTAAACACACAAACAGCAAATGGCATTCTAGCGGGACTATATTTTTTCCAATTGATTTTTTTATATTTCTGACTATTTCTGACTATTTCTGACTTTGAAAAAAATATCGAAATTTTTCTTTCAACTTTTCTTTATTTATTATGAAAATTTAATTTTTCAGTTGATTTTTCATTTTTCTTTCAACTTTTCTTTATTTATTATGAAAATTAAATTTTTCAGTTGATTTTTCATTTTTGGGACTTAGAAAAATTTTCGAAATTTTCAAGAAAAAAAATTTTTCACATACACCTCAGTTTCATTGAGAAGTTTCTATTTCAAATGCATTTCACTTAAAAATCAAAAAAATTGATTTTTTTATATTTCTGACTTTGAAAAAAATATCGAAATTTTTCTTTCAACTTTTCTTTATTTATTATGAAAATTTAATTTTTCAGTTGATTTTTCATTTTTCTTTCAACTTTTCTTTATTTATTATGAAAATTAAATTTTTCAGTTGATTTTTCATTTTTGGGACTTAGAAAAATTTTCGATTTTTTTTCTCATATAATCTGACCTTCTATGGAATTGTTCATTTTTACACTTCTCATAATATACCTTTTAAACACACAAACAGCAAATGGCATTCTAGCGGGACTTAGAAAAATTTTCGAAATTTTCAAGAAAAAAAATTTTTGACATACACCTCAGTTTCATTGAGAAGTCTCTATTTCAAATGAATTCCACTTAAAAATCATATATATATTTTTTCCAATTGATTTTTTTATATTTCTGACTATTTCTGACTTTGAAAAAAATATCGAAATTTTTCTTTCAACTTTTCTTTATTTATTATGAAAATTGAATTTTTCAGTTGATTTTTCATTTTTCTTTCAACTTTTCTTTATTTACTATGAAAATTAAATTTTTCAGTTGATTTTTCATTTTTGGGACTTAGAAAAATTTTCGATTTTTTTTCTCATATAATCTGACCTTCTATGGAATTGTTCATTTTTACACTTCTCATAATATACCTTTTAAACACACAAACAGCAAATGGCATTCTAGCGGGACTTTGAAAAATTTTCGAAATTTTCAAGAAAAAAAATTTTTGACATACACCTCAGTTTCATTGAGAAGTCTCTATTTCAAATGAATTCCACTTAAAAATCATATATATATTTTTTCCAATTGATTTTTTTATATTTCTGACTATTTCTGACTTTGAAAAAAATATCGAAATTTTTCTTTCAACTTTTCTTTATTTATTATGAAAATTGAATTTTTCAGTTGATTTTTCATTTTTCTTTCAACTTTTCTTTATTTACTATGAAAATTAAATTTTTCAGTTGATTTTTCATTTTTGGGACTTAGAAAAATTTTCGATTTTTTTTCTCATATAATCTGACCTTCTATGGAATTGTTCATTTTTACACTTCTCATAATATACCTTTTAAACACACAAACAGCAAATGGCATTCTAGCGGGACTTAGAAAAATTTTCGAAATTTTCAAGAAAAAAAATTTTTGACATACACCTCAGTTTCATTGAGAAGTCTCTATTTCAAATGAATTCCACTTAAAAATCATATATATATTTTTTCCAATTGATTTTTTTATATTTCTGACTATTTCTGACTTTGAAAAAAATATCGAAATTTTTCTTTCAACTTTTCTTTATTTATTATGAAAATTTAATTTTTCAGTTGATTTTCATTTTTCTTTCAACTTTTCTTTATTTATTATGAAAATTAAATTTTTCAGTTGATTTTTCATTTTTGGGACTTAGAAAAATTTTCGATTTTTTTTCTCATATAATCTGACCTTCTATGGAATTGTTCATTTTTACACTTCTCATAATATACCTTTTAAACACACAAACAGCAAATGGCATTCTAGCGGGACTTAGAAAAATTTTCGAAATTTTCAAGAAAAAAAATTTTTGACATACACCTCAGTTTCATTGAGAAGTCTCTATTTCAAATGAATTCCACTTAAAAATCATATATATATTTTTTCCAATTGATTTTTTTATATTTCTGACTATTTCTGACTATTTCTGACTTTGAAAAAAATATCGAAATTTTTCTTTCAACTTTTCTTTATTTATTATGAAAATTTAATTTTTCAGTTGATTTTTCATTTTTCTTTCAACTTTTCTTTATTTATTATGAAAATTAAATTTTTCAGTTGATTTTTCATTTTTGGGACTTAGAAAAATTTTCGATTTTTTTTCTCATATAATCTGACCTTCTATGGAATTGTTCATTTTTACACTTCTCATAATATACCTTTTAAACACACAAACAGCAAATGGCATTCTAGCGGGACTATATTTTTTCCAATTGATTTTTTTATATTTCTGACTATTTCTGACTATTTCTGACTTTGAAAAAAATATCGAAATTTTTCTTTCAACTTTTCTTTATTTATTATGAAAATTTAATTTTTCAGTTGATTTTTCATTTTTCTTTCAACTTTTCTTTATTTATTATGAAAATTAAATTTTTCAGTTGATTTTTCATTTTTGGGACTTAGAAAAATTTTCGAAATTTTCAAGAAAAAAAATTTTTCACATACACCTCAGTTTCATTGAGAAGTTTCTATTTCAAATGCATTTCACTTAAAAATCAAAAAAATTGATTTTTTTATATTTCTGACTTTGAAAAAAATATCGAAATTTTTCTTTCAACTTTTCTTTATTTATTATGAAAATTAAATTTTTCAGTTGATTTTTCATTTTTGGGACTTAGAAAAATTTTCGAAATTTTCAAGAAAAAAAATTTTTGACATACACCTCAGTTTCATTGAGAAGTCTCTATTTCAAATGAATTCCACTTAAAAATCATATATATATTTTTTCCAATTGATTTTTTTATATTTCTGACTATTTCTGACTTTGAAAAAAATATCGAAATTTTTCTTTCAACTTTTCTTTATTTATTATGAAAATTGAATTTTTCAGTTGATTTTTCATTTTTCTTTCAACTTTTCTTTATTTACTATGAAAATTAAATTTTTCAGTTGATTTTTCATTTTTGGGACTTAGAAAAATTTTCGATTTTTTTCCTCATATAATCTGACCTTCTATGGAATTGTTCATTTTTACACTTCTCATAATATACCTTTTAAACACACAAACAGCAAATGGCATTCTAGCGGGACTATATTTTTTCCAATTGATTTTTTTATATTTCTGACTATTTCTGACTTTGAAAAAAATATCGAAATTTTTCTTTCAACTTTTCTTTATTTATTATGAAAATTTAATTTTTCAGTTGATTTTTCATTTTTCTTTCAACTTTTCTTTATTTATTATGAAAATTAAATTTTTCAGTTGATTTTTCATTTTTGGGACTTAGAAAAATTTTCGATTTTTTTTCTCATATAATCTGACCTTCTATGGAATTGTTCATTTTTACACTTCTCATAATATACCTTTTAAACACACAAACAGCAAATGGCATTCTAGCGGGACTTAGAAAAATTTTCGAAATTTTCAAGAAAAAAAATTTTTGACATACACCTCAGTTTCATTGAGAAGTCTCTATTTCAAATGAATTCCACTTAAAAATCATATATATATTTTTTCCAATTGATTTTTTTATATTTCTGACTATTTCTGACTTTGAAAAAAATATCGAAATTTTTCTTTCAACTTTTCTTTATTTATTATGAAAATTTAATTTTTCAGTTGATTTTTCATTTTTCTTTCAACTTTTCTTTATTTATTATGAAAATTAAATTTTTCAGTTGATTTTTCATTTTTGGGACTTAGAAAAATTTTCGATTTTTTTTCTCATATAATCTGACCTTCTATGGAATTGTTCATTTTTACACTTCTCATAATATACCTTTTAAACACACAAACAGCAAATGGCATTCTAGCGGGACTTAGAAAAATTTTCGAAATTTTCAAGAAAAAAAATTTTTGACATACACCTCAGTTTCATTGAGAAGTCTCTATTTCAAATGAATTCCACTTAAAAATCATATATATATTTTTTCCAATTGATTTTTTTATATTTCTGACTATTTCTGACTTTGAAAAAAATATCGAAATTTTTCTTTCAACTTTTCTTTATTTATTATGAAAATTTAATTTTTCAGTTGATTTTTCATTTTTCTTTCAACTTTTCTTTATTTATTATGAAAATTAAATTTTTCAGTTGATTTTTCATTTTTGGGACTTAGAAAAATTTTCGATTTTTTTTCTCATATAATCTGACCTTCTATGGAATTGTTCATTTTTACACTTCTCATAATATACCTTTTAAACACACAAACAGCAAATGGCATTCTAGCGGGACTATATTTTTTCCAATTGATTTTTTTATATTTCTGACTATTTCTGACTATTTCTGACTTTGAAAAAAATATCGAAATTTTTCTTTCAACTTTTCTTTATTTATTATGAAAATTTAATTTTTCAGTTGATTTTTCATTTTTCTTTCAACTTTTCTTTATTTATTATGAAAATTAAATTTTTCAGTTGATTTTTCATTTTTGGGACTTAGAAAAATTTTCGAAATTTTCAAGAAAAAAAATTTTTCACATACACCTCAGTTTCATTGAGAAGTTTCTATTTCAAATGCATTTCACTTAAAAATCAAAAAAATTGATTTTTTTATATTTCTGACTTTGAAAAAAATATCGAAATTTTTCTTTCAACTTTTCTTTATTTATTATGAAAATTTAATTTTTCAGTTGATTTTTCATTTTTCTTTCAACTTTTCTTTATTTATTATGAAAATTAAATTTTTCAGTTGATTTTTCATTTTTGGGACTTAGAAAAATTTTCGATTTTTTTTCTCATATAATCTGACCTTCTATGGAATTGTTCATTTTTACACTTCTCATAATATACCTTTTAAACACACAAACAGCAAATGGCATTCTAGCGGGACTTAGAAAAATTTTCGAAATTTTCAAGAAAAAAAATTTTTGACATACACCTCAGTTTCATTGAGAAGTCTCTATTTCAAATGAATTCCACTTAAAAATCATATATATATTTTTTCCAATTGATTTTTTTATATTTCTGACTATTTCTGACTTTGAAAAAAATATCGAAATTTTTCTTTCAACTTTTCTTTATTTATTATGAAAATTGAATTTTTCAGTTGATTTTTCATTTTTCTTTCAACTTTTCTTTATTTACTATGAAAATTAAATTTTTCAGTTGATTTTTCATTTTTGGGACTTAGAAAAATTTTCGATTTTTTTTCTCATATAATCTGACCTTCTATGGAATTGTTCATTTTTACACTTCTCATAATATACCTTTTAAACACACAAACAGCAAATGGCATTCTAGCGGGACTTTGAAAAATTTTCGAAATTTTCAAGAAAAAAAATTTTTGACATACACCTCAGTTTCATTGAGAAGTCTCTATTTCAAATGAATTCCACTTAAAAATCATATATATATTTTTTCCAATTGATTTTTTTATATTTCTGACTATTTCTGACTTTGAAAAAAATATCGAAATTTTTCTTTCAACTTTTCTTTATTTATTATGAAAATTGAATTTTTCAGTTGATTTTTCATTTTTCTTTCAACTTTTCTTTATTTACTATGAAAATTAAATTTTTCAGTTGATTTTTCATTTTTGGGACTTAGAAAAATTTTCGATTTTTTTTCTCATATAATCTGACCTTCTATGGAATTGTTCATTTTTACACTTCTCATAATATACCTTTTAAACACACAAACAGCAAATGGCATTCTAGCGGGACTTAGAAAAATTTTCGAAATTTTCAAGAAAAAAAATTTTTGACATACACCTCAGTTTCATTGAGAAGTCTCTATTTCAAATGAATTCCACTTAAAAATCATATATATATTTTTTCCAATTGATTTTTTTATATTTCTGACTATTTCTGACTTTGAAAAAAATATCGAAATTTTTCTTTCAACTTTTCTTTATTTATTATGAAAATTTAATTTTTCAGTTGATTTTTCATTTTTCTTTCAACTTTTCTTTATTTATTATGAAAATTAAATTTTTCAGTTGATTTTTCATTTTTGGGACTTAGAAAAATTTTCGATTTTTTTTCTCATATAATCTGACCTTCTATGGAATTGTTCATTTTTACACTTCTCATAATATACCTTTTAAACACACAAACAGCAAATGGCATTCTAGCGGGACTTAGAAAAATTTTCGAAATTTTCAAGAAAAAAAATTTTTGACATACACCTCAGTTTCATTGAGAAGTCTCTATTTCAAATGAATTCCACTTAAAAATCATATATATATTTTTTCCAATTGATTTTTTTATATTTCTGACTATTTCTGACTATTTCTGACTTTGAAAAAAATATCGAAATTTTTCTTTCAACTTTTCTTTATTTATTATGAAAATTTAATTTTTCAGTTGATTTTTCATTTTTCTTTCAACTTTTCTTTATTTATTATGAAAATTAAATTTTTCAGTTGATTTTTCATTTTTGGGACTTAGAAAAATTTTCGAAATTTTCAAGAAAAAAAATTTTTCACATACACCTCAGTTTCATTGAGAAGTTTCTATTTCAAATGCATTTCACTTAAAAATCAAAAAAATTGATTTTTTTATATTTCTGACTTTGAAAAAAATATCGAAATTTTTCTTTCAACTTTTCTTTATTTATTATGAAAATTTAATTTTTCAGTTGATTTTTCATTTTTCTTTCAACTTTTCTTTATTTATTATGAAAATTAAATTTTTCAGTTGATTTTTCATTTTTGGGACTTAGAAAAATTTTCGATTTTTTTTCTCATATAATCTGACCTTCTATGGAATTGTTCATTTTTACACTTCTCATAATATACCTTTTAAACACACAAACAGCAAATGGCATTCTAGCGGGACTTAGAAAAATTTTCGAAATTTTCAAGAAAAAAAATTTTTGACATACACCTCAGTTTCATTGAGAAGTCTCTATTTCAAATGAATTCCACTTAAAAATCATATATATATTTTTTCCAATTGATTTTTTTATATTTCTGACTATTTCTGACTTTGAAAAAAATATCGAAATTTTTCTTTCAACTTTTCTTTATTTATTATGAAAATTGAATTTTTCAGTTGATTTTTCATTTTTCTTTCAACTTTTCTTTATTTACTATGAAAATTAAATTTTTCAGTTGATTTTTCATTTTTGGGACTTAGAAAAATTTTCGATTTTTTTTCTCATATAATCTGACCTTCTATGGAATTGTTCATTTTTACACTTCTCATAATATACCTTTTAAACACACAAACAGCAAATGGCATTCTAGCGGGACTTTGAAAAATTTTCGAAATTTTCAAGAAAAAAAATTTTTGACATACACCTCAGTTTCATTGAGAAGTCTCTATTTCAAATGAATTCCACTTAAAAATCATATATATATTTTTTCCAATTGATTTTTTTATATTTCTGACTATTTCTGACTTTGAAAAAAATATCGAAATTTTTCTTTCAACTTTTCTTTATTTATTATGAAAATTGAATTTTTCAGTTGATTTTTCATTTTTCTTTCAACTTTTCTTTATTTACTATGAAAATTAAATTTTTCAGTTGATTTTTCATTTTTGGGACTTAGAAAAATTTTCGATTTTTTTTCTCATATAATCTGACCTTCTATGGAATTGTTCATTTTTACACTTCTCATAATATACCTTTTAAACACACAAACAGCAAATGGCATTCTAGCGGGACTTAGAAAAATTTTCGAAATTTTCAAGAAAAAAAATTTTTGACATACACCTCAGTTTCATTGAGAAGTCTCTATTTCAAATGAATTCCACTTAAAAATCATATATATATTTTTTCCAATTGATTTTTTTATATTTCTGACTATTTCTGACTTTGAAAAAAATATCGAAATTTTTCTTTCAACTTTTCTTTATTTATTATGAAAATTTAATTTTTCAGTTGATTTTTCATTTTTCTTTCAACTTTTCTTTATTTATTATGAAAATTAAATTTTTCAGTTGATTTTTCATTTTTGGGACTTAGAAAAATTTTCGATTTTTTTTCTCATATAATCTGACCTTCTATGGAATTGTTCATTTTTACACTTCTCATAATATACCTTTTAAACACACAAACAGCAAATGGCATTCTAGCGGGACTTAGAAAAATTTTCGAAATTTTCAAGAAAAAAAATTTTTGACATACACCTCAGTTTCATTGAGAAGTCTCTATTTCAAATGAATTCCACTTAAAAATCATATATATATTTTTTCCAATTGATTTTTTTATATTTCTGACTATTTCTGACTATTTCTGACTTTGAAAAAAATATCGAAATTTTTCTTTCAACTTTTCTTTATTTATTATGAAAATTTAATTTTTCAGTTGATTTTTCATTTTTCTTTCAACTTTTCTTTATTTATTATGAAAATTAAATTTTTCAGTTGATTTTTCATTTTTGGGACTTAGAAAAATTTTCGATTTTTTTTCTCATATAATCTGACCTTCTATGGAATTGTTCATTTTTACACTTCTCATAATATACCTTTTAAACACACAAACAGCAAATGGCATTCTAGCGGGACTATATTTTTTCCAATTGATTTTTTTATATTTCTGACTATTTCTGACTATTTCTGACTTTGAAAAAAATATCGAAATTTTTCTTTCAACTTTTCTTTATTTATTATGAAAATTTAATTTTTCAGTTGATTTTTCATTTTTCTTTCAACTTTTCTTTATTTATTATGAAAATTAAATTTTTCAGTTGATTTTTCATTTTTGGGACTTAGAAAAATTTTCGAAATTTTCAAGAAAAAAAATTTTTCACATACACCTCAGTTTCATTGAGAAGTTTCTATTTCAAATGCATTTCACTTAAAAATCAAAAAAATTGATTTTTTTATATTTCTGACTTTGAAAAAAATATCGAAATTTTTCTTTCAACTTTTCTTTATTTATTATGAAAATTAAATTTTTCAGTTGATTTTTCATTTTTGGGACTTAGAAAAATTTTCGAAATTTTCAAGAAAAAAAATTTTTGACATACACCTCAGTTTCATTGAGAAGTCTCTATTTCAAATGAATTCCACTTAAAAATCATATATATATTTTTTCCAATTGATTTTTTTATATTTCTGACTATTTCTGACTTTGAAAAAAATATCGAAATTTTTCTTTCAACTTTTCTTTATTTATTATGAAAATTGAATTTTTCAGTTGATTTTTCATTTTTCTTTCAACTTTTCTTTATTTACTATGAAAATTAAATTTTTCAGTTGATTTTTCATTTTTGGGACTTAGAAAAATTTTCGATTTTTTTCCTCATATAATCTGACCTTCTATGGAATTGTTCATTTTTACACTTCTCATAATATACCTTTTAAACACACAAACAGCAAATGGCATTCTAGCGGGACTATATTTTTTCCAATTGATTTTTTTATATTTCTGACTATTTCTGACTTTGAAAAAAATATCGAAATTTTTCTTTCAACTTTTCTTTATTTATTATGAAAATTTAATTTTTCAGTTGATTTTTCATTTTTCTTTCAACTTTTCTTTATTTATTATGAAAATTAAATTTTTCAGTTGATTTTTCATTTTTGGGACTTAGAAAAATTTTCGATTTTTTTTCTCATATAATCTGACCTTCTATGGAATTGTTCATTTTTACACTTCTCATAATATACCTTTTAAACACACAAACAGCAAATGGCATTCTAGCGGGACTTAGAAAAATTTTCGAAATTTTCAAGAAAAAAAATTTTTGACATACACCTCAGTTTCATTGAGAAGTCTCTATTTCAAATGAATTCCACTTAAAAATCATATATATATTTTTTCCAATTGATTTTTTTATATTTCTGACTATTTCTGACTTTGAAAAAAATATCGAAATTTTTCTTTCAACTTTTCTTTATTTATTATGAAAATTTAATTTTTCAGTTGATTTTTCATTTTTCTTTCAACTTTTCTTTATTTATTATGAAAATTAAATTTTTCAGTTGATTTTTCATTTTTGGGACTTAGAAAAATTTTCGATTTTTTTTCTCATATAATCTGACCTTCTATGGAATTGTTCATTTTTACACTTCTCATAATATACCTTTTAAACACACAAACAGCAAATGGCATTCTAGCGGGACTTAGAAAAATTTTCGAAATTTTCAAGAAAAAAAATTTTTGACATACACCTCAGTTTCATTGAGAAGTCTCTATTTCAAATGAATTCCACTTAAAAATCATATATATATTTTTTCCAATTGATTTTTTTATATTTCTGACTATTTCTGACTTTGAAAAAAATATCGAAATTTTTCTTTCAACTTTTCTTTATTTATTATGAAAATTTAATTTTTCAGTTGATTTTTCATTTTTCTTTCAACTTTTCTTTATTTATTATGAAAATTAAATTTTTCAGTTGATTTTTCATTTTTGGGACTTAGAAAAATTTTCGATTTTTTTTCTCATATAATCTGACCTTCTATGGAATTGTTCATTTTTACACTTCTCATAATATACCTTTTAAACACACAAACAGCAAATGGCATTCTAGCGGGACTATATTTTTTCCAATTGATTTTTTTATATTTCTGACTATTTCTGACTATTTCTGACTTTGAAAAAAATATCGAAATTTTTCTTTCAACTTTTCTTTATTTATTATGAAAATTTAATTTTTCAGTTGATTTTTCATTTTTCTTTCAACTTTTCTTTATTTATTATGAAAATTAAATTTTTCAGTTGATTTTTCATTTTTGGGACTTAGAAAAATTTTCGAAATTTTCAAGAAAAAAAATTTTTCACATACACCTCAGTTTCATTGAGAAGTTTCTATTTCAAATGCATTTCACTTAAAAATCAAAAAAATTGATTTTTTTATATTTCTGACTTTGAAAAAAATATCGAAATTTTTCTTTCAACTTTTCTTTATTTATTATGAAAATTTAATTTTTCAGTTGATTTTTCATTTTTCTTTCAACTTTTCTTTATTTATTATGAAAATTAAATTTTTCAGTTGATTTTTCATTTTTGGGACTTAGAAAAATTTTCGATTTTTTTTCTCATATAATCTGACCTTCTATGGAATTGTTCATTTTTACACTTCTCATAATATACCTTTTAAACACACAAACAGCAAATGGCATTCTAGCGGGACTTAGAAAAATTTTCGAAATTTTCAAGAAAAAAAATTTTTGACATACACCTCAGTTTCATTGAGAAGTCTCTATTTCAAATGAATTCCACTTAAAAATCATATATATATTTTTTCCAATTGATTTTTTTATATTTCTGACTATTTCTGACTTTGAAAAAAATATCGAAATTTTTCTTTCAACTTTTCTTTATTTATTATGAAAATTGAATTTTTCAGTTGATTTTTCATTTTTCTTTCAACTTTTCTTTATTTACTATGAAAATTAAATTTTTCAGTTGATTTTTCATTTTTGGGACTTAGAAAAATTTTCGATTTTTTTTCTCATATAATCTGACCTTCTATGGAATTGTTCATTTTTACACTTCTCATAATATACCTTTTAAACACACAAACAGCAAATGGCATTCTAGCGGGACTTTGAAAAATTTTCGAAATTTTCAAGAAAAAAAATTTTTGACATACACCTCAGTTTCATTGAGAAGTCTCTATTTCAAATGAATTCCACTTAAAAATCATATATATATTTTTTCCAATTGATTTTTTTATATTTCTGACTATTTCTGACTTTGAAAAAAATATCGAAATTTTTCTTTCAACTTTTCTTTATTTATTATGAAAATTGAATTTTTCAGTTGATTTTTCATTTTTCTTTCAACTTTTCTTTATTTACTATGAAAATTAAATTTTTCAGTTGATTTTTCATTTTTGGGACTTAGAAAAATTTTCGATTTTTTTTCTCATATAATCTGACCTTCTATGGAATTGTTCATTTTTACACTTCTCATAATATACCTTTTAAACACACAAACAGCAAATGGCATTCTAGCGGGACTTAGAAAAATTTTCGAAATTTTCAAGAAAAAAAATTTTTGACATACACCTCAGTTTCATTGAGAAGTCTCTATTTCAAATGAATTCCACTTAAAAATCATATATATATTTTTTCCAATTGATTTTTTTATATTTCTGACTATTTCTGACTTTGAAAAAAATATCGAAATTTTTCTTTCAACTTTTCTTTATTTATTATGAAAATTTAATTTTTCAGTTGATTTTTCATTTTTCTTTCAACTTTTCTTTATTTATTATGAAAATTAAATTTTTCAGTTGATTTTTCATTTTTGGGACTTAGAAAAATTTTCGATTTTTTTTCTCATATAATCTGACCTTCTATGGAATTGTTCATTTTTACACTTCTCATAATATACCTTTTAAACACACAAACAGCAAATGGCATTCTAGCGGGACTTAGAAAAATTTTCGAAATTTTCAAGAAAAAAAATTTTTGACATACACCTCAGTTTCATTGAGAAGTCTCTATTTCAAATGAATTCCACTTAAAAATCATATATATATTTTTTCCAATTGATTTTTTTATATTTCTGACTATTTCTGACTATTTCTGACTTTGAAAAAAATATCGAAATTTTTCTTTCAACTTTTCTTTATTTATTATGAAAATTTAATTTTTCAGTTGATTTTTCATTTTTCTTTCAACTTTTCTTTATTTATTATGAAAATTAAATTTTTCAGTTGATTTTTCATTTTTGGGACTTAGAAAAATTTTCGAAATTTTCAAGAAAAAAAATTTTTCACATACACCTCAGTTTCATTGAGAAGTTTCTATTTCAAATGCATTTCACTTAAAAATCAAAAAAATTGATTTTTTTATATTTCTGACTTTGAAAAAAATATCGAAATTTTTCTTTCAACTTTTCTTTATTTATTATGAAAATTGAATTTTTCAGTTGATTTTTCATTTTTCTTTCAACTTTTCTTTATTTATTATGAAAATTAAATTTTTCAGTTGATTTTTCATTTTTGGGACTTAGAAAAATTTTCGATTTTTTTTCTCATATAATCTGACCTTCTATGGAATTGTTCATTTTTACACTTCTCATTATATACCTTTTAAACACACAAACAGCAAATGGCATTCTAGCGGGACTTAGAAAAATTTTCGAAATTTTCAAGAAAAAAAATTTTTGACATACACCTCAGTTTCATTGAGAAGTCTCTATTTCAAATGAATTCCACTTAAAAATCATATATATATTTTTTCCAATTGATTTTTTTATATTTCTGACTATTTCTGACTTTGAAAAAAATATCGAAATTTTTCTTTCAACTTTTCTTTATTTATTATGAAAATTTAATTTTTCAGTTGATTTTTCATTTTTCTTTCAACTTTTCTTTATTTATTATGAAAATTAAATTTTTCAGTTGATTTTTCATTTTTGGGACTTAGAAAAATTTTCGATTTTTTTTCTCATATAATCTGACCTTCTATGGAATTGTTCATTTTTACACTTCTCATAATATACCTTTTAAACACACAAACAGCAAATGGCATTCTAGCGGGACTTAGAAAAATTTTCGAAATTTTCAAGAAAAAAAATTTTTGACATACACCTCAGTTTCATTGAGAAGTCTCTATTTCAAATGAATTCCACTTAAAAATCATATATATATTTTTTCCAATTGATTTTTTTATATTTCTGACTATTTCTGACTTTGAAAAAAATATCGAAATTTTTCTTTCAACTTTTCTTTATTTATTATGAAAATTGAATTTTTCAGTTGATTTTTCATTTTTCTTTCAACTTTTCTTTATTTATTATGAAAATTAAATTTTTCAGTTGATTTTTCATTTTTGGGACTTAGAAAAATTTTCGATTTTTTTTCTCATATAATCTGACCTTCTATGGAATTGTTCATTTTTACACTTCTCATAATATACCTTTTAAACACACAAACAGCAAATGGCATTCTAGCGGGACTATATTTTTTCCAATTGATTTTTTTATATTTCTGACTATTTCTGACTTTGAAAAAAATATCGAAATTTTTCTTTCAACTTTTCTTTATTTATTATGAAAATTGAATTTTTCAGTTGATTTTTCATTTTTCTTTCAACTTTTCTTTATTTATTATGAAAATTAAATTTTTCAGTTGATTTTTCATTTTTGGGACTTAGAAAAATTTTCGATTTTTTTTCT
Source organism: Volucella zonaria (assembly GCA_963966105.1). NCBI lineage: Eukaryota > Metazoa > Arthropoda > Insecta > Diptera > Syrphidae > Volucella > Volucella zonaria. The sequence continues at coordinate 127,007 of CAWYQB010000408.1, forward strand.
CATATAATCTGACCTTCTATGGAATTGTTCATTTTTACACTTCTCATTATATACCTTTTAAACACACAAACAGCAAATGGCATTCTAGCGGGACTTAGAAAAATTTTCGAAATTTTCAAGAAAAAAAATTTTTGACATACACCTCAGTTTCATTGAGAAGTCTCTATTTCAAATGAATTCCACTTAAAAATCATATATATATTTTTTCCAATTGATTTTTTTATATTTCTGACTATTTCTGACTTTGAAAAAAATATCGAAATTTTTCTTTCAACTTTTCTTTATTTATTATGAAAATTTAATTTTTCAGTTGATTTTTCATTTTTCTTTCAACTTTTCTTTATTTATTATGAAAATTTAATTTTTCAGTTGATTTTTCATTTTTGGGACTTAGAAAAATTTTCGATTTTTTTTCTCATATAATCTGACCTTCTATGGAATTGTTCATTTTTACACTTCTCATAATATACCTTTTAAACACACAAACAGCAAATGGCATTCTAGCGGGACTATATTTTTTCCAATTGATTTTTTTATATTTCTGACTATTTCTGACTTTGAAAAAAATATCGAAATTTTTCTTTCAACTTTTCTTTATTTATTATGAAAATTTAATTTTTCAGTTGATTTTTCATTTTTCTTTCAACTTTTCTTTATTTATTATGAAAATTAAATTTTTCAGTTGATTTTTCATTTTTGGGACTTAGAAAAATTTTCGATTTTTTTTCTCATATAATCTGACCTTCTATGGAATTGTTCATTTTTACACTTCTCATAATATACCTTTTAAACACACAAACAGCAAATGGCATTCTAGCGGGACTTAGAAAAATTTTCGAAATTTTCAAGAAAAAAAATTTTTGACATACACCTCAGTTTCATTGAGAAGTCTCTATTTCAAATGAATTCCACTTAAAAATCATATATATATTTTTTCCAATTGATTTTTTTATATTTCTGACTATTTCTGACTTTGAAAAAAATATCGAAATTTTTCTTTCAACTTTTCTTTATTTATTATGAAAATTGAATTTTTCAGTTGATTTTTCATTTTTCTTTCAACTTTTCTTTATTTATTATGAAAATTAAATTTTTCAGTTGATTTTTCATTTTTGGGACTTAGAAAAATTTTCGATTTTTTTTCTCATATAATCTGACCTTCTATGGAATTGTTCATTTTTACACTTCTCATAATATACCTTTTAAACACACAAACAGCAAATGGCATTCTAGCGGGACTATATTTTTTCCAATTGATTTTTTTATATTTCTGACTATTTCTGACTATTTCTGACTTTGAAAAAAATATCGAAATTTTTCTTTCAACTTTTCTTTATTTATTATGAAAATTTAATTTTTCAGTTGATTTTTCATTTTTCTTTCAACTTTTCTTTATTTATTATGAAAATTAAATTTTTCAGTTGATTTTTCATTTTTGGGACTTAGAAAAATTTTCGAAATTTTCAAGAAAAAAAATTTTTCACATACACCTCAGTTTCATTGAGAAGTTTCTATTTCAAATGCATTTCACTTAAAAATCAAAAAAATTGATTTTTTTATATTTCTGACTTTGAAAAAAATATCGAAATTTTTCTTTCAACTTTTCTTTATTTATTATGAAAATTTAATTTTTCAGTTGATTTTTCATTTTTCTTTCAACTTTTCTTTATTTATTATGAAAATTAAATTTTTCAGTTGATTTTTCATTTTTGGGACTTAGAAAAATTTTCGATTTTTTTTCTCATATAATCTGACCTTCTATGGAATTGTTCATTTTTACACTTCTCATAATATACCTTTTAAACACACAAACAGCAAATGGCATTCTAGCGGGACTTAGAAAAATTTTCGAAATTTTCAAGAAAAAAAATTTTTGACATACACCTCAGTTTCATTGAGAAGTCTCTATTTCAAATGAATTCCACTTAAAAATCATATATATATTTTTTCCAATTGATTTTTTTATATTTCTGACTATTTCTGACTTTGAAAAAAATATCGAAATTTTTCTTTCAACTTTTCTTTATTTATTATGAAAATTGAATTTTTCAGTTGATTTTTCATTTTTCTTTCAACTTTTCTTTATTTACTATGAAAATTAAATTTTTCAGTTGATTTTTCATTTTTGGGACTTAGAAAAATTTTCGATTTTTTTTCTCATATAATCTGACCTTCTATGGAATTGTTCATTTTTACACTTCTCATAATATACCTTTTAAACACACAAACAGCAAATGGCATTCTAGCGGGACTTTGAAAAATTTTCGAAATTTTCAAGAAAAAAAATTTTTGACATACACCTCAGTTTCATTGAGAAGTCTCTATTTCAAATGAATTCCACTTAAAAATCATATATATATTTTTTCCAATTGATTTTTTTATATTTCTGACTATTTCTGACTTTGAAAAAAATATCGAAATTTTTCTTTCAACTTTTCTTTATTTATTATGAAAATTGAATTTTTCAGTTGATTTTTCATTTTTCTTTCAACTTTTCTTTATTTACTATGAAAATTAAATTTTTCAGTTGATTTTTCATTTTTGGGACTTAGAAAAATTTTCGATTTTTTTTCTCATATAATCTGACCTTCTATGGAATTGTTCATTTTTACACTTCTCATAATATACCTTTTAAACACACAAACAGCAAATGGCATTCTAGCGGGACTTAGAAAAATTTTCGAAGTTTTCAAGAAAAAAAATTTTTGACATACACCTCAGTTTCATTGAGAAGTCTCTATTTCAAATGAATTCCACTTAAAAATCATATATATATTTTTTCCAATTGATTTTTTTATATTTCTGACTATTTCTGACTTTGAAAAAAATATCGAAATTTTTCTTTCAACTTTTCTTTATTTATTATGAAAATTTAATTTTTCAGTTGATTTTTCATTTTTCTTTCAACTTTTCTTTATTTATTATGAAAATTAAATTTTTCAGTTGATTTTTCATTTTTGGGACTTAGAAAAATTTTCGATTTTTTTTCTCATATAATCTGACCTTCTATGGAATTGTTCATTTTTACACTTCTCATAATATACCTTTTAAACACACAAACAGCAAATGGCATTCTAGCGGGACTTAGAAAAATTTTCGAAATTTTCAAGAAAAAAAATTTTTGACATACACCTCAGTTTCATTGAGAAGTCTCTATTTCAAATGAATTCCACTTAAAAATCATATATATATTTTTTCCAATTGATTTTTTTATATTTCTGACTATTTCTGACTATTTCTGACTTTGAAAAAAATATCGAAATTTTTCTTTCAACTTTTCTTTATTTATTATGAAAATTTAATTTTTCAGTTGATTTTTCATTTTTCTTTCAACTTTTCTTTATTTATTATGAAAATTAAATTTTTCAGTTGATTTTTCATTTTTGGGACTTAGAAAAATTTTCGAAATTTTCAAGAAAAAAAATTTTTCACATACACCTCAGTTTCATTGAGAAGTTTCTATTTCAAATGCATTTCACTTAAAAATCAAAAAAATTGATTTTTTTATATTTCTGACTTTGAAAAAAATATCGAAATTTTTCTTTCAACTTTTCTTTATTTATTATGAAAATTGAATTTTTCAGTTGATTTTTCATTTTTCTTTCAACTTTTCTTTATTTATTATGAAAATTAAATTTTTCAGTTGATTTTTCATTTTTGGGACTTAGAAAAATTTTCGATTTTTTTTCTCATATAATCTGACCTTCTATGGAATTGTTCATTTTTACACTTCTCATTATATACCTTTTAAACACACAAACAGCAAATGGCATTCTAGCGGGACTTAGAAAAATTTTCGAAATTTTCAAGAAAAAAAATTTTTGACATACACCTCAGTTTCATTGAGAAGTCTCTATTTCAAATGAATTCCACTTAAAAATCATATATATATTTTTTCCAATTGATTTTTTTATATTTCTGACTATTTCTGACTTTGAAAAAAATATCGAAATTTTTCTTTCAACTTTTCTTTATTTATTATGAAAATTTAATTTTTCAGTTGATTTTTCATTTTTCTTTCAACTTTTCTTTATTTATTATGAAAATTAAATTTTTCAGTTGATTTTTCATTTTTGGGACTTAGAAAAATTTTCGATTTTTTTTCTCATATAATCTGACCTTCTATGGAATTGTTCATTTTTACACTTCTCATAATATACCTTTTAAACACACAAACAGCAAATGGCATTCTAGCGGGACTTAGAAAAATTTTCGAAATTTTCAAGAAAAAAAATTTTTGACATACACCTCAGTTTCATTGAGAAGTCTCTATTTCAAATGAATTCCACTTAAAAATCATATATATATTTTTTCCAATTGATTTTTTTATATTTCTGACTATTTCTGACTTTGAAAAAAATATCGAAATTTTTCTTTCAACTTTTCTTTATTTATTATGAAAATTGAATTTTTCAGTTGATTTTTCATTTTTCTTTCAACTTTTCTTTATTTACTATGAAAATTAAATTTTTCAGTTGATTTTTCATTTTTGGGACTTAGAAAAATTTTCGATTTTTTTTCTCATATAATCTGACCTTCTATGGAATTGTTCATTTTTACACTTCTCATAATATACCTTTTAAACACACAAACAGCAAATGGCATTCTAGCGGGACTTTGAAAAATTTTCGAAATTTTCAAGAAAAAAAATTTTTGACATACACCTCAGTTTCATTGAGAAGTCTCTATTTCAAATGAATTCCACTTAAAAATCATATATATATTTTTTCCAATTGATTTTTTTATATTTCTGACTATTTCTGACTTTGAAAAAAATATCGAAATTTTTCTTTCAACTTTTCTTTATTTATTATGAAAATTGAATTTTTCAGTTGATTTTTCATTTTTCTTTCAACTTTTCTTTATTTACTATGAAAATTAAATTTTTCAGTTGATTTTTCATTTTTGGGACTTAGAAAAATTTTCGATTTTTTTTCTCATATAATCTGACCTTCTATGGAATTGTTCATTTTTACACTTCTCATAATATACCTTTTAAACACACAAACAGCAAATGGCATTCTAGCGGGACTTAGAAAAATTTTCGAAATTTTCAAGAAAAAAAATTTTTGACATACACCTCAGTTTCATTGAGAAGTCTCTATTTCAAATGAATTCCACTTAAAAATCATATATATATTTTTTCCAATTGATTTTTTTATATTTCTGACTATTTCTGACTTTGAAAAAAATATCGAAATTTTTCTTTCAACTTTTCTTTATTTATTATGAAAATTTAATTTTTCAGTTGATTTTTCATTTTTCTTTCAACTTTTCTTTATTTATTATGAAAATTAAATTTTTCAGTTGATTTTTCATTTTTGGGACTTAGAAAAATTTTCGATTTTTTTTCTCATATAATCTGACCTTCTATGGAATTGTTCATTTTTACACTTCTCATAATATACCTTTTAAACACACAAACAGCAAATGGCATTCTAGCGGGACTTAGAAAAATTTTCGAAATTTTCAAGAAAAAAAATTTTTGACATACACCTCAGTTTCATTGAGAAGTCTCTATTTCAAATGAATTCCACTTAAAAATCATATATATATTTTTTCCAATTGATTTTTTTATATTTCTGACTATTTCTGACTATTTCTGACTTTGAAAAAAATATCGAAATTTTTCTTTCAACTTTTCTTTATTTATTATGAAAATTTAATTTTTCAGTTGATTTTTCATTTTTCTTTCAACTTTTCTTTATTTATTATGAAAATTAAATTTTTCAGTTGATTTTTCATTTTTGGGACTTAGAAAAATTTTCGAAATTTTCAAGAAAAAAAATTTTTCACATACACCTCAGTTTCATTGAGAAGTTTCTATTTCAAATGCATTTCACTTAAAAATCAAAAAAATTGATTTTTTTATATTTCTGACTTTGAAAAAAATATCGAAATTTTTCTTTCAACTTTTCTTTATTTATTATGAAAATTGAATTTTTCAGTTGATTTTTCATTTTTCTTTCAACTTTTCTTTATTTATTATGAAAATTAAATTTTTCAGTTGATTTTTCATTTTTGGGACTTAGAAAAATTTTCGATTTTTTTTCTCATATAATCTGACCTTCTATGGAATTGTTCATTTTTACACTTCTCATTATATACCTTTTAAACACACAAACAGCAAATGGCATTCTAGCGGGACTTAGAAAAATTTTCGAAATTTTCAAGAAAAAAAATTTTTGACATACACCTCAGTTTCATTGAGAAGTCTCTATTTCAAATGAATTCCACTTAAAAATCATATATATATTTTTTCCAATTGATTTTTTTATATTTCTGACTATTTCTGACTTTGAAAAAAATATCGAAATTTTTCTTTCAACTTTTCTTTATTTATTATGAAAATTTAATTTTTCAGTTGATTTTTCATTTTTCTTTCAACTTTTCTTTATTTATTATGAAAATTAAATTTTTCAGTTGATTTTTCATTTTTGGGACTTAGAAAAATTTTCGATTTTTTTTCTCATATAATCTGACCTTCTATGGAATTGTTCATTTTTACACTTCTCATAATATACCTTTTAAACACACAAACAGCAAATGGCATTCTAGCGGGACTTAGAAAAATTTTCGAAATTTTCAAGAAAAAAAATTTTTGACATACACCTCAGTTTCATTGAGAAGTCTCTATTTCAAATGAATTCCACTTAAAAATCATATATATATTTTTTCCAATTGATTTTTTTATATTTCTGACTATTTCTGACTTTGAAAAAAATATCGAAATTTTTCTTTCAACTTTTCTTTATTTATTATGAAAATTGAATTTTTCAGTTGATTTTTCATTTTTCTTTCAACTTTTCTTTATTTATTATGAAAATTAAATTTTTCAGTTGATTTTTCATTTTTGGGACTTAGAAAAATTTTCGATTTTTTTTCTCATATAATCTGACCTTCTATGGAATTGTTCATTTTTACACTTCTCATAATATACCTTTTAAACACACAAACAGCAAATGGCATTCTAGCGGGACTATATTTTTTCCAATTGATTTTTTTATATTTCTGACTATTTCTGACTTTGAAAAAAATATCGAAATTTTTCTTTCAACTTTTCTTTATTTATTATGAAAATTGAATTTTTCAGTTGATTTTTCATTTTTCTTTCAACTTTTCTTTATTTATTATGAAAATTAAATTTTTCAGTTGATTTTTCATTTTTGGGACTTAGAAAAATTTTCGATTTTTTTTCTCATATAATCTGACCTTCTATGGAATTGTTCATTTTTACACTTCTCATTATATACCTTTTAAACACACAAACAGCAAATGGCATTCTAGCGGGACTTAGAAAAATTTTCGAAATTTTCAAGAAAAAAAATTTTTGACATACACCTCAGTTTCATTGAGAAGTCTCTATTTCAAATGAATTCCACTTAAAAATCATATATATATTTTTTCCAATTGATTTTTTTATATTTCTGACTATTTCTGACTTTGAAAAAAATATCGAAATTTTTCTTTCAACTTTTCTTTATTTATTATGAAAATTTAATTTTTCAGTTGATTTTTCATTTTTCTTTCAACTTTTCTTTATTTATTATGAAAATTTAATTTTTCAGTTGATTTTTCATTTTTGGGACTTAGAAAAATTTTCGATTTTTTTTCTCATATAATCTGACCTTCTATGGAATTGTTCATTTTTACACTTCTCATAATATACCTTTTAAACACACAAACAGCAAATGGCATTCTAGCGGGACTATATTTTTTCCAATTGATTTTTTTATATTTCTGACTATTTCTGACTTTGAAAAAAATATCGAAATTTTTCTTTCAACTTTTCTTTATTTATTATGAAAATTTAATTTTTCAGTTGATTTTTCATTTTTCTTTCAACTTTTCTTTATTTATTATGAAAATTAAATTTTTCAGTTGATTTTTCATTTTTGGGACTTAGAAAAATTTTCGATTTTTTTTCTCATATAATCTGACCTTCTATGGAATTGTTCATTTTTACACTTCTCATAATATACCTTTTAAACACACAAACAGCAAATGGCATTCTAGCGGGACTATATTTTTTCCAATTGATTTTTTTATATTTCTGACTATTTCTGACTTTGAAAAAAATATCGAAATTTTTCTTTCAACTTTTCTTTATTTATTATGAAAATTGAATTTTTCAGTTGATTTTTCATTTTTCTTTCAACTTTTCTTTATTTATTATGAAAATTAAATTTTTCAGTTGATTTTTCATTTTTGGGACTTAGAAAAATTTTCGATTTTTTTTCTCATATAATCTGACCTTCTATGGAATTGTTCATTTTTACACTTCTCATTATATACCTTTTAAACACACAAACAGCAAATGGCATTCTAGCGGGACTTAGAAAAATTTTCGAAATTTTCAAGAAAAAAAATTTTTGACATACACCTCAGTTTCATTGAGAAGTCTCTATTTCAAATGAATTCCACTTAAAAATCATATATATATTTTTTCCAATTGATTTTTTTATATTTCTGACTATTTCTGACTTTGAAAAAAATATCGAAATTTTTCTTTCAACTTTTCTTTATTTATTATGAAAATTTAATTTTTCAGTTGATTTTTCATTTTTCTTTCAACTTTTCTTTATTTATTATGAAAATTAAATTTTTCAGTTGATTTTTCATTTTTGGGACTTAGAAAAATTTTCGATTTTTTTTCTCATATAATCTGACCTTCTATGGAATTGTTCATTTTGACACTTCTCATAATATACCTTTTAAACACACAAACAGCAAATGGCATTCTAGCGGGACTTAGAAAAATTTTCGAAATTTTCAAGAAAAAAAATTTTTGACATACACCTCAGTTTCATTGAGAAGTCTCTATTTCAAATGAATTCCACTTAAAAATCATATATATATTTTTTCCAATTGATTTTTTTATATTTCTGACTATTTCTGACTTTGAAAAAAATATCGAAATTTTTCTTTCAACTTTTCTTTATTTATTATGAAAATTGAATTTTTCAGTTGATTTTTCATTTTTCTTTCAACTTTTCTTTATTTATTATGAAAATTAAATTTTTCAGTTGATTTTTCATTTTTGGGACTTAGAAAAATTTTCGATTTTTTTTCTCATATAATCTGACCTTCTATGGAATTGTTCATTTTTACACTTCTCATAATATACCTTTTAAACACACAAACAGCAAATGGCATTCTAGCGGGACTATATTTTTTCCAATTGATTTTTTTATATTTCTGACTATTTCTGACTTTGAAAAAAATATCGAAATTTTTCTTTCAACTTTTCTTTATTTATTATGAAAATTTAATTTTTCAGTTGATTTTTCATTTTTCTTTCAACTTTTCTTTATTTATTATGAAAATTAAATTTTTCAGTTGATTTTTCATTTTTGGGACTTAGAAAAATTTTCGATTTTTTTTCTCATATAATCTGACCTTCTATGGAATTGTTCATTTTTACACTTCTCATAATATACCTTTTAAACACACAAACAGCAAATGGCATTCTAGCGGGACTTAGAAAAATTTTCGAAATTTTCAAGAAAAAAAATTTTTGACATACACCTCAGTTTCATTGAGAAGTCTCTATTTCAAATGAATTCCACTTAAAAATCATATATATATTTTTTCCAATTGATTTTTTTATATTTCTGACTATTTCTGACTTTGAAAAAAATATCGAAATTTTTCTTTCAACTTTTCTTTATTTATTATGAAAATTGAATTTTTCAGTTGATTTTTCATTTTTCTTTCAACTTTTCTTTATTTACTATGAAAATTAAATTTTTCAGTTGATTTTTCATTTTTGGGACTTAGAAAAATTTTCGATTTTTTTTCTCATATAATCTGACCTTCTATGGAATTGTTCATTTTTACACTTCTCATAATATACCTTTTAAACACACAAACAGCAAATGGCATTCTAGCGGGACTTTGAAAAATTTTCGAAATTTTCAAGAAAAAAAATTTTTGACATACACCTCAGTTTCATTGAGAAGTCTCTATTTCAAATGAATTCCACTTAAAAATCATATATATATTTTTTCCAATTGATTTTTTTATATTTCTGACTATTTCTGACTTTGAAAAAAATATCGAAATTTTTCTTTCAACTTTTCTTTATTTATTATGAAAATTGAATTTTTCAGTTGATTTTTCATTTTTCTTTCAACTTTTCTTTATTTACTATGAAAATTAAATTTTTCAGTTGATTTTTCATTTTTGGGACTTAGAAAAATTTTCGATTTTTTTTCTCATATAATCTGACCTTCTATGGAATTGTTCATTTTTACACTTCTCATAATATAACTTTTAAACACACAAACAGCAAATGGCATTCTAGCGGGACTTAGAAAAATTTTCGAAATTTTCAAGAAAAAAAATTTTTGACATACACCTCAGTTTCATTGAGAAGTCTCTATTTCAAATGAATTCCACTTAAAAATCATATATATATTTTTTCCAATTGATTTTTTTATATTTCTGACTATTTCTGACTTTGAAAAAAATATCGAAATTTTTCTTTCAACTTTTCTTTATTTATTATGAAAATTTAATTTTTCAGTTGATTTTTCATTTTTCTTTCAACTTTTCTTTATTTATTATGAAAATTAAATTTTTCAGTTGATTTTTCATTTTTGGGACTTAGAAAAATTTTCGATTTTTTTTCTCATATAATCTGACCTTCTATGGAATTGTTCATTTTTACACTTCTCATAATATACCTTTTAAACACACAAACAGCAAATGGCATTCTAGCGGGACTTAGAAAAATTTTCGAAATTTTCAAGAAAAAAAATTTTTGACATACACCTCAGTTTCATTGAGAAGTCTCTATTTCAAATGAATTCCACTTAAAAATCATATATATATTTTTTCCAATTGATTTTTTTATATTTCTGACTATTTCTGACTTTGAAAAAAATATCGAAATTTTTCTTTCAACTTTTCTTTATTTATTATGAAAATTTAATTTTTCAGTTGATTTTTCATTTTTCTTTCAACTTTTCTTTATTTATTATGAAAATTAAATTTTTCAGTTGATTTTTCATTTTTGGGACTTAGAAAAATTTTCGATTTTTTTTCTCATATAATCTGACCTTCTATGGAATTGTTCATTTTTACACTTCTCATAATATACCTTTTAAACACACAAACAGCAAATGGCATTCTAGCGGGACTATATTTTTTCCAATTGATTTTTTTATATTTCTGACTATTTCTGACTATTTCTGACTTTGAAAAAAATATCGAAATTTTTCTTTCAACTTTTCTTTATTTATTATGAAAATTGAATTTTTCAGTTGATTTTTCATTTTTCTTTCAACTTTTCTTTATTTATTATGAAAATTAAATTTTTCAGTTGATTTTTCATATTTGGGACTTAGAAAAATTTTCGATTTTTTTTCTCATATAATCTGACCTTCTATGGAATTGTTCATTTTTACACTTCTCATAATATACCTTTTAAACACACAAACAGCAAATGGCATTCTAGCGGGACTATATTTTTTCCAATTGATTTTTTTATATTTCTGACTATTTCTGACTTTGAAAAAAATATCGAAATTTTTCTTTCAACTTTTCTTTATTTATTATGAAAATTTAATTTTTCAGTTGATTTTTCATTTTTCTTTCAACTTTTCTTTATTTATTATGAAAATTAAATTTTTCAGTTGATTTTTCATTTTTGGGACTTAGAAAAATTTTCGATTTTTTTTCTCATATAATCTGACCTTCTATGGAATTGTTCATTTTTACACTTCTCATAATATACCTTTTAAACACACAAACAGCAAATGGCATTCTAGCGGGACTTAGAAAAATTTTCGAAATTTTCAAGAAAAAAAATTTTTGACATACACCTCAGTTTCATTGAGAAGTCTCTATTTCAAATGAATTCCACTTAAAAATCATATATATATTTTTTCCAATTGATTTTTTTATATTTCTGACTATTTCTGACTTTGAAAAAAATATCGAAATTTTTCTTTCAACTTTTCTTTATTTATTATGAAAATTGAATTTTTCAGTTGATTTTTCATTTTTCTTTCAACTTTTCTTTATTTACTATGAAAATTAAATTTTTCAGTTGATTTTTCATTTTTGGGACTTAGAAAAATTTTCGATTTTTTTTCTCATATAATCTGACCTTCTATGGAATTGTTCATTTTTACACTTCTCATAATATACCTTTTAAACACACAAACAGCAAATGGCATTCTAGCGGGACTTTGAAAAATTTTCGAAATTTTCAAGAAAAAAAATTTTTGACATACACCTCAGTTTCATTGAGAAGTCTCTATTTCAAATGAATTCCACTTAAAAATCATATATATATTTTTTCCAATTGATTTTTTTATATTTCTGACTATTTCTGACTTTGAAAAAAATATCGAAATTTTTCTTTCAACTTTTCTTTATTTATTATGAAAATTGAATTTTTCAGTTGATTTTTCATTTTTCTTTCAACTTTTCTTTATTTACTATGAAAATTAAATTTTTCAGTTGATTTTTCATTTTTGGGACTTAGAAAAATTTTCGATTTTTTTTCTCATATAATCTGACCTTCTATGGAATTGTTCATTTTTACACTTCTCATAATATACCTTTTAAACACACAAACAGCAAATGGCATTCTAGCGGGACTTAGAAAAATTTTCGAAATTTTCAAGAAAAAAAATTTTTGACATACACCTCAGTTTCATTGAGAAGTCTCTATTTCAAATGAATTCCACTTAAAAATCATATATATATTTTTTCCAATTGATTTTTTTATATTTCTGACTATTTCTGACTTTGAAAAAAATATCGAAATTTTTCTTTCAACTTTTCTTTATTTATTATGAAAATTTAATTTTTCAGTTGATTTTTCATTTTTCTTTCAACTTTTCTTTATTTATTATGAAAATTAAATTTTTCAGTTGATTTTTCATTTTTGGGACTTAGAAAAATTTTCGATTTTTTTTCTCATATAATCTGACCTTCTATGGAATTGTTCATTTTTACACTTCTCATAATATACCTTTTAAACACACAAACAGCAAATGGCATTCTAGCGGGACTTAGAAAAATTTTCGAAATTTTCAAGAAAAAAAATTTTTGACATACACCTCAGTTTCATTGAGAAGTCTCTATTTCAAATGAATTCCACTTAAAAATCATATATATATTTTTTCCAATTGATTTTTTTATATTTCTGACTATTTCTGACTTTGAAAAAAATATCGAAATTTTTCTTTCAACTTTTCTTTATTTATTATGAAAATTTAATTTTTCAGTTGATTTTTCATTTTTCTTTCAACTTTTCTTTATTTATTATGAAAATTAAATTTTTCAGTTGATTTTTCATTTTTGGGACTTAGAAAAATTTTCGATTTTTTTTCTCATATAATCTGACCTTCTATGGAATTGTTCATTTTTACACTTCTCATAATATACCTTTTAAACACACAAACAGCAAATGGCATTCTAGCGGGACTTAGAAAAATTTTCGAAATTTTCAAGAAAAAAAATTTTTGACATACACCTCAGTTTCATTGAGAAGTCTCTATTTCAAATGAATTCCACTTAAAAATCATATATATATTTTTTCCAATTGATTTTTTTATATTTCTGACTATTTCTGACTTTGAAAAAAATATCGAAATTTTTCTTTCAACTTTTCTTTATTTATTATGAAAATTTAATTTTTCAGTTGATTTTTCATTTTTCTTTCAACTTTTCTTTATTTATTATGAAAATTAAATTTTTCAGTTGATTTTTCATTTTTGGGACTTAGAAAAATTTTCGATTTTTTTTCTCATATAATCTGACCTTCTATGGAATTGTTCATTTTTACACTTCTCATAATATACCTTTTAAACACACAAACAGCAAATGGCATTCTAGCGGGACTTAGAAAAATTTTCGAAATTTTCAAGAAAAAAAATTTTTGACATACACCTCAGTTTCATTGAGAAGTCTCTATTTCAAATGAATTCCACTTAAAAATCATATATATATTTTTTCCAATTGATTTTTTTATATTTCTGACTATTTCTGACTTTGAAAAAAATATCGAAATTTTTCTTTCAACTTTTCTTTATTTATTATGAAAATTTAATTTTTCAGTTGATTTTTCATTTTTCTTTCAACTTTTCTTTATTTATTATGAAAATTAAATTTTTCAGTTGATTTTTCATTTTTGGGACTTAGAAAAATTTTCGATTTTTTTTCTCATATAATCTGACCTTCTATGGAATTGTTCATTTTTACACTTCTCATAATATACCTTTTAAACACACAAACAGCAAATGGCATTCTAGCGGGACTTAGAAAAATTTTCGAAATTTTCAAGAAAAAAAATTTTTGACATACACCTCAGTTTCATTGAGAAGTCTCTATTTCAAATGAATTCCACTTAAAAATCATATATATATTTTTTCCAATTGATTTTTTTATATTTCTGACTATTTCTGACTATTTCTGACTTTGAAAAAAATATCGAAATTTTTCTTTCAACTTTTCTTTATTTATTATGAAAATTTAATTTTTCAGTTGATTTTTCATTTTTCTTTCAACTTTTCTTTATTTATTATGAAAATTAAATTTTTCAGTTGATTTTTCATTTTTGGGACTTAGAAAAATTTTCGAAATTTTCAAGAAAAAAAATTTTTCACATACACCTCAGTTTCATTGAGAAGTTTCTATTTCAAATGCATTTCACTTAAAAATCAAAAAAATTGATTTTTTTATATTTCTGACTTTGAAAAAAATATCGAAATTTTTCTTTCAACTTTTCTTTATTTATTATGAAAATTGAATTTTTCAGTTGATTTTTCATTTTTCTTTCAACTTTTCTTTATTTATTATGAAAATTAAATTTTTCAGTTGATTTTTCATTTTTGGGACTTAGAAAAATTTTCGATTTTTTTTCTCATATAATCTGACCTTCTATGGAATTGTTCATTTTTACACTTCTCATTATATACCTTTTAAACACACAAACAGCAAATGGCATTCTAGCGGGACTTAGAAAAATTTTCGAAATTTTCAAGAAAAAAAATTTTTGACATACACCTCAGTTTCATTGAGAAGTCTCTATTTCAAATGAATTCCACTTAAAAATCATATATATATTTTTTCCAATTGATTTTTTTATATTTCTGACTATTTCTGACTTTGAAAAAAATATCGAAATTTTTCTTTCAACTTTTCTTTATTTATTATGAAAATTTAATTTTTCAGTTGATTTTTCATTTTTCTTTCAACTTTTCTTTATTTATTATGAAAATTAAATTTTTCAGTTGATTTTTCATTTTTGGGACTTAGAAAAATTTTCGATTTTTTTTCTCATATAATCTGACCTTCTATGGAATTGTTCATTTTTACACTTCTCATAATATACCTTTTAAACACACAAACAGCAAATGGCATTCTAGCGGGACTTAGAAAAATTTTCGAAATTTTCAAGAAAAAAAATTTTTGACATACACCTCAGTTTCATTGAGAAGTCTCTATTTCAAATGAATTCCACTTAAAAATCATATATATATTTTTTCCAATTGATTTTTTTATATTTCTGACTATTTCTGACTATTTCTGACTTTGAAAAAAATATCGAAATTTTTCTTTCAACTTTTCTTTATTTATTATGAAAATTTAATTTTTCAGTTGATTTTTCATTTTTCTTTCAACTTTTCTTTATTTATTATGAAAATTAAATTTTTCAGTTGATTTTTCATTTTTGGGACTTAGAAAAATTTTCGAAATTTTCAAGAAAAAAAATTTTTCACATACACCTCAGTTTCATTGAGAAGTTTCTATTTCAAATGCATTTCACTTAAAAATCAAAAAAATTGATTTTTTTATATTTCTGACTTTGAAAAAAATATCGAAATTTTTCTTTCAACTTTTCTTTATTTATTATGAAAATTGAATTTTTCAGTTGATTTTTCATTTTTCTTTCAACTTTTCTTTATTTATTATGAAAATTAAATTTTTCAGTTGATTTTTCATTTTTGGGACTTAGAAAAATTTTCGATTTTTTTTCTCATATAATCTGACCTTCTATGGAATTGTTCATTTTTACACTTCTCATTATATACCTTTTAAACACACAAACAGCAAATGGCATTCTAGCGGGACTTAGAAAAATTTTCGAAATTTTCAAGAAAAAAAATTTTTGACATACACCTCAGTTTCATTGAGAAGTCTCTATTTCAAATGAATTCCACTTAAAAATCATATATATATTTTTTCCAATTGATTTTTTTATATTTCTGACTATTTCTGACTTTGAAAAAAATATCGAAATTTTTCTTTCAACTTTTCTTTATTTATTATGAAAATTTAATTTTTCAGTTGATTTTTCATTTTTCTTTCAACTTTTCTTTATTTATTATGAAAATTAAATTTTTCAGTTGATTTTTCATTTTTGGGACTTAGAAAAATTTTCGATTTTTTTTCTCATATAATCTGACCTTCTATGGAATTGTTCATTTTTACACTTCTCATAATATACCTTTTAAACACACAAACAGCAAATGGCATTCTAGCGGGACTTAGAAAAATTTTCGAAATTTTCAAGAAAAAAAATTTTTGACATACACCTCAGTTTCATTGAGAAGTCTCTATTTCAAATAAATTCCACTTAAAAATCATATATATATTTTTTCCAATTGATTTTTTTATATTTCTGACTATTTCTGACTTTGAAAAAAATATCGAAATTTTTCTTTCAACTTTTCTTTATTTATTATGAAAATTGAATTTTTCAGTTGATTTTTCATTTTTCTTTCAACTTTTCTTTATTTATTATGAAAATTAAATTTTTCAGTTGATTTTTCATTTTTGGGACTTAGAAAAATTTTCGATTTTTTTTCTCATATAATCTGACCTTCTATGGAATTGTTCATTTTTACACTTCTCATAATATACCTTTTAAACACACAAACAGCAAATGGCATTCTAGCGGGACTATATTTTTTCCAATTGATTTTTTTATATTTCTGACTATTTCTGACTTTGAAAAAAATATCGAAATTTTTCTTTCAACTTTTCTTTATTTATTATGAAAATTGAATTTTTCAGTTGATTTTTCATTTTTCTTTCAACTTTTCTTTATTTATTATGAAAATTAAATTTTTCAGTTGATTTTTCATTTTTGGGACTTAGAAAAATTTTCGATTTTTTTTCTCATATAATCTGACCTTCTATGGAATTGTTCATTTTTACACTTCTCATTATATACCTTTTAAACACACAAACAGCAAATGGCATTCTAGCGGGACTTAGAAAAATTTTCGAAATTTTCAAGAAAAAAAATTTTTGACATACACCTCAGTTTCATTGAGAAGTCTCTATTTCAAATGAATTCCACTTAAAAATCATATATATATTTTTTCCAATTGATTTTTTTATATTTCTGACTATTTCTGACTTTGAAAAAAATATCGAAATTTTTCTTTCAACTTTTCTTTATTTATTATGAAAATTGAATTTTTCAGTTGATTTTTCATTTTTCTTTCAACTTTTCTTTATTTATTATGAAAATTAAATTTTTCAGTTGATTTTTCATTTTTGGGACTTAGAAAAATTTTCGATTTTTTTTCTCATATAATCTGACCTTCTATGGAATTGTTCATTTTTACACTTCTCATAATATACCTTTTAAACACACAAACAGCAAATGGCATTCTAGCGGGACTATATTTTTTCCAATTGATTTTTTTATATTTCTGACTATTTCTGACTTTGAAAAAAATATCGAAATTTTTCTTTCAACTTTTCTTTATTTATTATGAAAATTGAATTTTTCAGTTGATTTTTCATTTTTCTTTCAACTTTTCTTTATTTATTATGAAAATTAAATTTTTCAGTTGATTTTTCATTTTTGGGACTTAGAAAAATTTTCGATTTTTTTTCTCATATAATCTGACCTTCTATGGAATTGTTCATTTTTACACTTCTCATTATATACCTTTTAAACACACAAACAGCAAATGGCATTCTAGCGGGACTTAGAAAAATTTTCGAAATTTTCAAGAAAAAAAATTTTTGACATACACCTCAGTTTCATTGAGAAGTCTCTATTTCAAATGAATTCCACTTAAAAATCATATATATATTTTTTCCAATTGATTTTTTTATATTTCTGACTATTTCTGACTTTGAAAAAAATATCGAAATTTTTCTTTCAACTTTTCTTTATTTATTATGAAAATTTAATTTTTCAGTTGATTTTTCATTTTTCTTTCAACTTTTCTTTATTTATTATGAAAATTTAATTTTTCAGTTGATTTTTCATTTTTGGGACTTAGAAAAATTTTCGATTTTTTTTCTCATATAATCTGACCTTCTATGGAATTGTTCATTTTTACACTTCTCATAATATACCTTTTAAACACACAAACAGCAAATGGCATTCTAGCGGGACTTAGAAAAATTTTCGAAATTTTCAAGAAAAAAAATTTTTGACATACACCTCAGTTTCATTGAGAAGTCTCTATTTCAAATGAATTCCACTTAAAAATCATATATATATTTTTTCCAATTGATTTTTTTATATTTCTGACTATTTCTGACTTTGAAAAAAATATCGAAATTTTTCTTTCAACTTTTCTTTATTTATTATGAAAATTGAATTTTTCAGTTGATTTTTCATTTTTCTTTCAACTTTTCTTTATTTATTATGAAAATTAAATTTTTCAGTTGATTTTTCATTTTTGGGACTCAGAAAAATTTTCGATTTTTTTTCTCATATAATCTGACCTTCTATGGAATTGTTCATTTTTACACTTCTCATAATATACCTTTTAAACACACAAACAGCAAATGGCATTCTAGCGGGACTTAGAAAAATTTTCGAAATTTTCAAGAAAAAAAATTTTTGACATACACCTCAGTTTCATTGAGAAGTCTCTATTTCAAATGAATTCCACTTAAAAATCATATATATATTTTTTCCAATTGATTTTTTTATATTTCTGACTATTTCTGACTTTGAAAAAAATATCGAAATTTTTCTTTCAACTTTTCTTTATTTATTATGAAAATTGAATTTTTCAGTTGATTTTTCATTTTTCTTTCAACTTTTCTTTATTTATTATGAAAATTAAATTTTTCAGTTGATTTTTCATTTTTGGGACTTAGAAAAATTTTCGATTTTTTTTCTCATATAATCTGACCTTCTATGGAATTGTTCATTTTTACACTTCTCATAATATACCTTTTAAACACACAAACAGCAAATGGCATTCTAGCGGGACTATATTTTTTCCAATTGATTTTTTTATATTTCTGACTATTTCTGACTTTGAAAAAAATATCGAAATTTTTCTTTCAACTTTTCTTTATTTATTATGAAAATTTAATTTTTCAGTTGATTTTTCATTTTTCTTTCAACTTTTCTTTATTTATTATGAAAATTAAATTTTTCAGTTGATTTTTCATTTTTGGGACTTAGAAAAATTTTCGATTTTTTTTCTCATATAATCTGACCTTCTATGGAATTGTTCATTTTTACACTTCTCATAATATACCTTTTAAACACACAAACAGCAAATGGCATTCTAGCGGGACTTAGAAAAATTTTCGAAATTTTCAAGAAAAAAAATTTTTGACATACACCTCAGTTTCATTGAGAAGTCTCTATTTCAAATGAATTCCACTTAAAAATCATATATATATTTTTTCCAATTGATTTTTTTATATTTCTGACTATTTCTGACTTTGAAAAAAATATCGAAATTTTTCTTTCAACTTTTCTTTATTTATTATGAAAATTTAATTTTTCAGTTGATTTTTCATTTTTCTTTCAACTTTTCTTTATTTATTATGAAAATTAAATTTTTCAGTTGATTTTTCATTTTTGGGACTTAGAAAAATTTTCGATTTTTTTTCTCATATAATCTGACCTTCTATGGAATTGTTCATTTTTACACTTCTCATAATATACCTTTTAAACACACAAACAGCAAATGGCATTCTAGCGGGACTTAGAAAAATTTTCGAAATTTTCAAGAAAAAAAATTTTTGACATACACCTCAGTTTCATTGAGAAGTCTCTATTTCAAATGAATTCCACTTAAAAATCATATATATATTTTTTCCAATTGATTTTTTTATATTTCTGACTATTTCTGACTTTGAAAAAAATATCGAAATTTTTCTTTCAACTTTTCTTTATTTATTATGAAAATTGAATTTTTCAGTTGATTTTTCATTTTTCTTTCAACTTTTCTTTATTTACTATGAAAATTAAATTTTTCAGTTGATTTTTCATTTTTGGGACTTAGAAAAATTTTCGATTTTTTTTCTCATATAATCTGACCTTCTATGGAATTGTTCATTTTTACACTTCTCATAATATACCTTTTAAACACACAAACAGCAAATGGCATTCTAGCGGGACTTTGAAAAATTTTCGAAATTTTCAAGAAAAAAAATTTTTGACATACACCTCAGTTTCATTGAGAAGTCTCTATTTCAAATGAATTCCACTTAAAAATCATATATATATTTTTTCCAATTGATTTTTTTATATTTCTGACTATTTCTGACTTTGAAAAAAATATCGAAATTTTTCTTTCAACTTTTCTTTATTTATTATGAAAATTGAATTTTTCAGTTGATTTTTCATTTTTCTTTCAACTTTTCTTTATTTACTATGAAAATTAAATTTTTCAGTTGATTTTTCATTTTTGGGACTTAGAAAAATTTTCGATTTTTTTTCTCATATAATCTGACCTTCTATGGAATTGTTCATTTTTACACTTCTCATAATATACCTTTTAAACACACAAACAGCAAATGGCATTCTAGCGGGACTTAGAAAAATTTTCGAAATTTTCAAGAAAAAAAATTTTTGACATACACCTCAGTTTCATTGAGAAGTCTCTATTTCAAATGAATTCCACTTAAAAATCATATATATATTTTTTCCAATTGATTTTTTTATATTTCTGACTATTTCTGACTTTGAAAAAAATATCGAAATTTTTCTTTCAACTTTTCTTTATTTATTATGAAAATTTAATTTTTCAGTTGATTTTTCATTTTTCTTTCAACTTTTCTTTATTTATTATGAAAATTAAATTTTTCAGTTGATTTTTCATTTTTGGGACTTAGAAAAATTTTCGATTTTTTTTCTCATATAATCTGACCTTCTATGGAATTGTTCATTTTTACACTTCTCATAATATACCTTTTAAACACACAAACAGCAAATGGCATTCTAGCGGGACTTAGAAAAATTTTCGAAATTTTCAAGAAAAAAAATTTTTGACATACACCTCAGTTTCATTGAGAAGTCTCTATTTCAAATGAATTCCACTTAAAAATCATATATATATTTTTTCCAATTGATTTTTTTATATTTCTGACTATTTCTGACTTTGAAAAAAATATCGAAATTTTTCTTTCAACTTTTCTTTATTTATTATGAAAATTTAATTTTTCAGTTGATTTTTCATTTTTCTTTCAACTTTTCTTTATTTATTATGAAAATTAAATTTTTCAGTTGATTTTTCATTTTTGGGACTTAGAAAAATTTTCGATTTTTTTTCTCATATAATCTGACCTTCTATGGAATTGTTCATTTTTACACTTCTCATAATATACCTTTTAAACACACAAACAGCAAATGGCATTCTAGCGGGACTATATTTTTTCCAATTGATTTTTTTATATTTCTGACTATTTCTGACTATTTCTGACTTTGAAAAAAATATCGAAATTTTTCTTTCAACTTTTCTTTATTTATTATGAAAATTTAATTTTTCAGTTGATTTTTCATTTTTCTTTCAACTTTTCTTTATTTATTATGAAAATTAAATTTTTCAGTTGATTTTTCATTTTTGGGACTTAGAAAAATTTTCGAAATTTTCAAGAAAAAAAATTTTTCACATACACCTCAGTTTCATTGAGAAGTTTCTATTTCAAATGCATTTCACTTAAAAATCAAAAAAATTGATTTTTTTATATTTCTGACTTTGAAAAAAATATCGAAATTTTTCTTTCAACTTTTCTTTATTTATTATGAAAATTTAATTTTTCAGTTGATTTTTCATTTTTCTTTCAACTTTTCTTTATTTATTATGAAAATTAAATTTTTCAGTTGATTTTTCATTTTTGGGACTTAGAAAAATTTTCGATTTTTTTTCTCATATAATCTGACCTTCTATGGAATTGTTCATTTTTACACTTCTCATAATATACCTTTTAAACACACAAACAGCAAATGGCATTCTAGCGGGACTTAGAAAAATTTTCGAAATTTTCAAGAAAAAAAATTTTTGACATACACCTCAGTTTCATTGAGAAGTCTCTATTTCAAATGAATTCCACTTAAAAATCATATATATATTTTTTCCAATTGATTTTTTTATATTTCTGACTATTTCTGACTTTGAAAAAAATATCGAAATTTTTCTTTCAACTTTTCTTTATTTATTATGAAAATTGAATTTTTCAGTTGATTTTTCATTTTTCTTTCAACTTTTCTTTATTTACTATGAAAATTAAATTTTTCAGTTGATTTTTCATTTTTGGGACTTAGAAAAATTTTCGATTTTTTTCCTCATATAATCTGACCTTCTATGGAATTGTTCATTTTTACACTTCTCATAATATACCTTTTAAACACACAAACAGCAAATGGCATTCTAGCGGGACTATATTTTTTCCAATTGATTTTTTTATATTTCTGACTATTTCTGACTTTGAAAAAAATATCGAAATTTTTCTTTCAACTTTTCTTTATTTATTATGAAAATTTAATTTTTCAGTTGATTTTTCATTTTTCTTTCAACTTTTCTTTATTTATTATGAAAATTAAATTTTTCAGTTGATTTTTCATTTTTGGGACTTAGAAAAATTTTCGATTTTTTTTCTCATATAATCTGACCTTCTATGGAATTGTTCATTTTTACACTTCTCATAATATACCTTTTAAACACACAAACAGCAAATGGCATTCTAGCGGGACTTAGAAAAATTTTCGAAATTTTCAAGAAAAAAAATTTTTGACATACACCTCAGTTTCATTGAGAAGTCTCTATTTCAAATGAATTCCACTTAAAAATCATATATATATTTTTTCCAATTGATTTTTTTATATTTCTGACTATTTCTGACTTTGAAAAAAATATCGAAATTTTTCTTTCAACTTTTCTTTATTTATTATGAAAATTTAATTTTTCAGTTGATTTTTCATTTTTCTTTCAACTTTTCTTTATTTATTATGAAAATTAAATTTTTCAGTTGATTTTTCATTTTTGGGACTTAGAAAAATTTTCGATTTTTTTTCTCATATAATCTGACCTTCTATGGAATTGTTCATTTTTACACTTCTCATAATATACCTTTTAAACACACAAACAGCAAATGGCATTCTAGCGGGACTTAGAAAAATTTTCGAAATTTTCAAGAAAAAAAATTTTTGACATACACCTCAGTTTCATTGAGAAGTCTCTATTTCAAATGAATTCCACTTAAAAATCATATATATATTTTTTCCAATTGATTTTTTTATATTTCTGACTATTTCTGACTTTGAAAAAAATATCGAAATTTTTCTTTCAACTTTTCTTTATTTATTATGAAAATTGAATTTTTCAGTTGATTTTTCATTTTTCTTTCAACTTTTCTTTATTTACTATGAAATTAAATTTTTCAGTTGATTTTTCATTTTTGGGACTTAGAAAAATTTTCGATTTTTTTTCTCATATAATCTGACCTTCTATGGAATTGTTCATTTTTACACTTCTCATAATATACCTTTTAAACACACAAACAGCAAATGGCATTCTAGCGGGACTTTGAAAAATTTTCGAAATTTTCAAGAAAAAAAATTTTTGACATACACCTCAGTTTCATTGAGAAGTCTCTATTTCAAATGAATTCCACTTAAAAATCATATATATATTTTTTCCAATTGATTTTTTTATATTTCTGACTATTTCTGACTTTGAAAAAAATATCGAAATTTTTCTTTCAACTTTTCTTTATTTATTATGAAAATTGAATTTTTCAGTTGATTTTTCATTTTTCTTTCAACTTTTCTTTATTTACTATGAAAATTAAATTTTTCAGTTGATTTTTCATTTTTGGGACTTAGAAAAATTTTCGATTTTTTTTCTCATATAATCTGACCTTCTATGGAATTGTTCATTTTTACACTTCTCATAATATACCTTTTAAACACACAAACAGCAAATGGCATTCTAGCGGGACTTAGAAAAATTTTCGAAATTTTCAAGAAAAAAAATTTTTGACATACACCTCAGTTTCATTGAGAAGTCTCTATTTCAAATGAATTCCACTTAAAAATCATATATATATTTTTTCCAATTGATTTTTTTATATTTCTGACTATTTCTGACTTTGAAAAAAATATCGAAATTTTTCTTTCAACTTTTCTTTATTTATTATGAAAATTTAATTTTTCAGTTGATTTTTCATTTTTCTTTCAACTTTTCTTTATTTATTATGAAAATTAAATTTTTCAGTTGATTTTTCATTTTTGGGACTTAGAAAAATTTTCGATTTTTTTTCTCATATAATCTGACCTTCTATGGAATTGTTCATTTTTACACTTCTCATAATATACCTTTTAAACACACAAACAGCAAATGGCATTCTAGCGGGACTTAGAAAAATTTTCGAAATTTTCAAGAAAAAAAATTTTTGACATACACCTCAGTTTCATTGAGAAGTCTCTATTTCAAATGAATTCCACTTAAAAATCATATATATATTTTTTCCAATTGATTTTTTTATATTTCTGACTATTTCTGACTTTGAAAAAAATATCGAAATTTTTCTTTCAACTTTTCTTTATTTATTATGAAAATTTAATTTTTCAGTTGATTTTTCATTTTTCTTTCAACTTTTCTTTATTTATTATGAAAATTAAATTTTTCAGTTGATTTTTCATTTTTGGGACTTAGAAAAATTTTCGATTTTTTTTCTCATATAATCTGACCTTCTATGGAATTGTTCATTTTTACACTTCTCATAATATACCTTTTAAACACACAAACAGCAAATGGCATTCTAGCGGGACTATATTTTTTCCAATTGATTTTTTTATATTTCTGACTATTTCTGACTATTTCTGACTTTGAAAAAAATATCGAAATTTTTCTTTCAACTTTTCTTTATTTATTATGAAAATTTAATTTTTCAGTTGATTTTTCATTTTTCTTTCAACTTTTCTTTATTTATTATGAAAATTAAATTTTTCAGTTGATTTTTCATTTTTGGGACTTAGAAAAATTTTCGAAATTTTCAAGAAAAAAAATTTTTCACATTCACCTCAGTTTCATTGAGAAGTTTCTATTTCAAATGCATTTCACTTAAAAATCAAAAAAATTGATTTTTTTATATTTCTGACTTTGAAAAAAATATCGAAATTTTTCTTTCAACTTTTCTTTATTTATTATGAAAATTTAATTTTTCAGTTGATTTTTCATTTTTCTTTCAACTTTTCTTTATTTATTATGAAAATTAAATTTTTCAGTTGATTTTTCATTTTTGGGACTTAGAAAAATTTTCGATTTTTTTTCTCATATAATCTGACCTTCTATGGAATTGTTCATTTTTACACTTCTCATAATATACCTTTTAAACACACAAACAGCAAATGGCATTCTAGCGGGACTTAGAAAAATTTTCGAAATTTTCAAGAAAAAAAATTTTTGACATACACCTCAGTTTCATTGAGAAGTCTCTATTTCAAATGAATTCCACTTAAAAATCATATATATATTTTTTCCAATTGATTTTTTTATATTTCTGACTATTTCTGACTTTGAAAAAAATATCGAAATTTTTCTTTCAACTTTTCTTTATTTATTATGAA
The DNA here is from genome assembly GCA_963966105.1 of Volucella zonaria. Classification (NCBI taxonomy): domain Eukaryota; kingdom Metazoa; phylum Arthropoda; class Insecta; order Diptera; family Syrphidae; genus Volucella; species Volucella zonaria. Next base: position 152,817 of record CAWYQB010000408.1, read on the forward strand.
AATTTAATTTTTCAGTTGATTTTTCATTTTTCTTTCAACTTTTCTTTATTTATTATGAAAATTAAATTTTTCAGTTGATTTTTCATTTTTGGGACTTAGAAAAATTTTCGATTTTTTTTCTCATATAATCTGACCTTCTATGGAATTGTTCATTTTTACACTTCTCATAATATACCTTTTAAACACACAAACAGCAAATGGCATTCTAGCGGGACTATATTTTTTCCAATTGATTTTTTTATATTTCTGACTATTTCTGACTATTTCTGACTTTGAAAAAAATATCGAAATTTTTCTTTCAACTTTTCTTTATTTATTATGAAAATTTAATTTTTCAGTTGATTTTTCATTTTTCTTTCAACTTTTCTTTATTTATTATGAAAATTAAATTTTTCAGTTGATTTTTCATTTTTGGGACTTAGAAAAATTTTCGAAATTTTCAAGAAAAAAAATTTTTCACATTCACCTCAGTTTCATTGAGAAGTTTCTATTTCAAATGCATTTCACTTAAAAATCAAAAAAATTGATTTTTTTATATTTCTGACTTTGAAAAAAATATCGAAATTTTTCTTTCAACTTTTCTTTATTTATTATGAAAATTTAATTTTTCAGTTGATTTTTCATTTTTCTTTCAACTTTTCTTTATTTATTATGAAAATTAAATTTTTCAGTTGATTTTTCATTTTTGGGACTTAGAAAAATTTTCGATTTTTTTTCTCATATAATCTGACCTTCTATGGAATTGTTCATTTTTACACTTCTCATAATATACCTTTTAAACACACAAACAGCAAATGGCATTCTAGCGGGACTTAGAAAAATTTTCGAAATTTTCAAGAAAAAAAATTTTTGACATACACCTCAGTTTCATTGAGAAGTCTCTATTTCAAATGAATTCCACTTAAAAATCATATATATATTTTTTCCAATTGATTTTTTTATATTTCTGACTATTTCTGACTTTGAAAAAAATATCGAAATTTTTCTTTCAACTTTTCTTTATTTATTATGAAAATTGAATTTTTCAGTTGATTTTTCATTTTTCTTTCAACTTTTCTTTATTTACTATGAAAATTAAATTTTTCAGTTGATTTTTCATTTTTGGGACTTAGAAAAATTTTCGATTTTTTTTCTCATATAATCTGACCTTCTATGGAATTGTTCATTTTTACACTTCTCATAATATACCTTTTAAACACACAAACAGCAAATGGCATTCTAGCGGGACTTAGAAAAATTTTCGAAATTTTCAAGAAAAGAAATTTTTGACATACACCTCAGTTTCATTGAGAAGTCTCTATTTCAAATGAATTCCACTTAAAAATCATATATATATTTTTTCCAATTGATTTTTTTATATTTCTGACTATTTCTGACTTTGAAAAAAATATCGAAATTTTTCTTTCAACTTTTCTTTATTTATTATGAAAATTGAATTTTTCAGTTGATTTTTCATTTTTCTTTCAACTTTTCTTTATTTACTATGAAAATTAAATTTTTCAGTTGATTTTTCATTTTTGGGACTTAGAAAAATTTTCGATTTTTTTTCTCATATAATCTGACCTTCTATGGAATTGTTCATTTTTACACTTCTCATAATATACCTTTTAAACACACAAACAGCAAATGGCATTCTAGCGGGACTTAGAAAAATTTTCGAAATTTTCAAGAAAAAAAATTTTTGACATACACCTCAGTTTCATTGAGAAGTCTCTATTTCAAATGAATTCCACTTAAAAATCATATATATATTTTTTCCAATTGATTTTTTTATATTTCTGACTATTTCTGACTTTGAAAAAAATATCGAAATTTTTCTTTCAACTTTTCTTTATTTATTATGAAAATTTAATTTTTCAGTTGATTTTTCATTTTTCTTTCAACTTTTCTTTATTTATTATGAAAATTAAATTTTTCAGTTGATTTTTCATTTTTGGGACTTAGAAAAATTTTCGATTTTTTTTCTCATATAATCTGACCTTCTATGGAATTGTTCATTTTTACACTTCTCATAATATACCTTTTAAACACACAAACAGCAAATGGCATTCTAGCGGGACTTAGAAAAATTTTCGAAATTTTCAAGAAAAAAAATTTTTGACATACACCTCAGTTTCATTGAGAAGTCTCTATTTCAAATGAATTCCACTTAAAAATCATATATATATTTTTTCCAATTGATTTTTTTATATTTCTGACTATTTCTGACTTTGAAAAAAATATCGAAATTTTTCTTTCAACTTTTCTTTATTTATTATGAAAATTTAATTTTTCAGTTGATTTTTCATTTTTCTTTCAACTTTTCTTTATTTATTATGAAAATTAAATTTTTCAGTTGATTTTTCATTTTTGGGACTTAGAAAAATTTTCGAAATTTTCAAGAAAAAAAATTTTTCACATACACCTCAGTTTCATTGAGAAGTTTCTATTTCAAATGCATTTCACTTAAAAATCAAAAAAATTGATTTTTTTATATTTCTGACTTTGAAAAAAATATCGAAATTTTTCTTTCAACTTTTCTTTATTTATTATGAAAATTTAATTTTTCAGTTGATTTTTCATTTTTCTTTCAACTTTTCTTTATTTATTATGAAAATTAAATTTTTCAGTTGATTTTTCATTTTTGGGACTTAGAAAAATTTTCGATTTTTTTTCTCATATAATCTGACCTTCTATGGAATTGTTCATTTTTACACTTCTCATAATATACCTTTTAAACACACAAACAGCAAATGGCATTCTAGCGGGACTATATTTTTTCCAATTGATTTTTTTATATTTCTGACTATTTCTGACTATTTCTGACTTTGAAAAAAATATCGAAATTTTTCTTTCAACTTTTCTTTATTTATTATGAAAATTGAATTTTTCAGTTGATTTTTCATTTTTCTTTCAACTTTTCTTTATTTACTATGAAAATTAAATTTTTCAGTTGATTTTTCATTTTTGGGACTTAGAAAAATTTTCGATTTTTTTTCTCATATAATCTGACCTTCTATGGAATTGTTCATTTTTACACTTCTCATAATATACCTTTTAAACACACAAACAGCAAATGGCATTCTAGCGGGACTTTGAAAAATTTTCGAAATTTTCAAGAAAAAAAATTTTTGACATACACCTCAGTTTCATTGAGAAGTCTCTATTTCAAATGAATTCCACTTAAAAATCATATATATATTTTTTCCAATTGATTTTTTTATATTTCTGACTATTTCTGACTTTGAAAAAAATATCGAAATTTTTCTTTCAACTTTTCTTTATTTATTATGAAAATTGAATTTTTCAGTTGATTTTTCATTTTTCTTTCAACTTTTCTTTATTTACTATGAAAATTAAATTTTTCAGTTGATTTTTCATTTTTGGGACTTAGAAAAATTTTCGATTTTTTTTCTCATATAATCTGACCTTCTATGGAATTGTTCATTTTTACACTTCTCATAATATACCTTTTAAACACACAAACAGCAAATGGCATTCTAGCGGGACTTAGAAAAATTTTCGAAATTTTCAAGAAAAAAAATTTTTGACATACACCTCAGTTTCATTGAGAAGTCTCTATTTCAAATGAATTCCACTTAAAAATCATATATATATTTTTTCCAATTGATTTTTTTATATTTCTGACTATTTCTGACTTTGAAAAAAATATCGAAATTTTTCTTTCAACTTTTCTTTATTTATTATGAAAATTTAATTTTTCAGTTGATTTTTCATTTTTCTTTCAACTTTTCTTTATTTATTATGAAAATTAAATTTTTCAGTTGATTTTTCATTTTTGGGACTTAGAAAAATTTTCGATTTTTTTTCTCATATAATCTGACCTTCTATGGAATTGTTCATTTTTACACTTCTCATAATATACCTTTTAAACACACAAACAGCAAATGGCATTCTAGCGGGACTTAGAAAAATTTTCGAAATTTTCAAGAAAAAAAATTTTTGACATACACCTCAGTTTCATTGAGAAGTCTCTATTTCAAATGAATTCCACTTAAAAATCATATATATATTTTTTCCAATTGATTTTTTTATATTTCTGACTATTTCTGACTTTGAAAAAAATATCGAAATTTTTCTTTCAACTTTTCTTTATTTATTATGAAAATTGAATTTTTCAGTTGATTTTTCATTTTTCTTTCAACTTTTCTTTATTTACTATGAAAATTAAATTTTTCAGTTGATTTTTCATTTTTGGGACTTAGAAAAATTTTCGATTTTTTTTCTCATATAATCTGACCTTCTATGGAATTGTTCATTTTTACACTTCTCATAATATACCTTTTAAACACACAAACAGCAAATGGCATTCTAGCGGGACTTTGAAAAATTTTCGAAATTTTCAAGAAAAAAAATTTTTGACATACACCTCAGTTTCATTGAGAAGTCTCTATTTCAAATGAATTCCACTTAAAAATCATATATATATTTTTTCCAATTGATTTTTTTATATTTCTGACTATTTCTGACTTTGAAAAAAATATCGAAATTTTTCTTTCAACTTTTCTTTATTTATTATGAAAATTGAATTTTTCAGTTGATTTTTCATTTTTCTTTCAACTTTTCTTTATTTACTATGAAAATTAAATTTTTCAGTTGATTTTTCATTTTTGGGACTTAGAAAAATTTTCGATTTTTTTTCTCATATAATCTGACCTTCTATGGAATTGTTCATTTTTACACTTCTCATAATATACCTTTTAAACACACAAACAGCAAATGGCATTCTAGCGGGACTTAGAAAAATTTTCGAAATTTTCAAGAAAAAAAATTTTTGACATACACCTCAGTTTCATTGAGAAGTCTCTATTTCAAATGAATTCCACTTAAAAATCATATATATATTTTTTCCAATTGATTTTTTTATATTTCTGACTATTTCTGACTTTGAAAAAAATATCGAAATTTTTCTTTCAACTTTTCTTTATTTATTATGAAAATTTAATTTTTCAGTTGATTTTTCATTTTTCTTTCAACTTTTCTTTATTTATTATGAAAATTAAATTTTTCAGTTGATTTTTCATTTTTGGGACTTAGAAAAATTTTCGATTTTTTTTCTCATATAATCTGACCTTCTATGGAATTGTTCATTTTTACACTTCTCATAATATACCTTTTAAACACACAAACAGCAAATGGCATTCTAGCGGGACTTAGAAAAATTTTCGAAATTTTCAAGAAAAAAAATTTTTGACATACACCTCAGTTTCATTGAGAAGTCTCTATTTCAAATGAATTCCACTTAAAAATCATATATATATTTTTTCCAATTGATTTTTTTATATTTCTGACTATTTCTGACTTTGAAAAAAATATCGAAATTTTTCTTTCAACTTTTCTTTATTTATTATGAAAATTTAATTTTTCAGTTGATTTTTCATTTTTCTTTCAACTTTTCTTTATTTATTATGAAAATTAAATTTTTCAGTTGATTTTTCATTTTTGGGACTTAGAAAAATTTTCGATTTTTTTTCTCATATAATCTGACCTTCTATGGAATTGTTCATTTTTACACTTCTCATAATATACCTTTTAAACACACAAACAGCAAATGGCATTCTAGCGGGACTATATTTTTTCCAATTGATTTTTTTATATTTCTGACTATTTCTGACTATTTCTGACTTTGAAAAAAATATCGAAATTTTTCTTTCAACTTTTCTTTATTTATTATGAAAATTTAATTTTTCAGTTGATTTTTCATTTTTCTTTCAACTTTTCTTTATTTATTATGAAAATTAAATTTTTCAGTTGATTTTTCATTTTTGGGACTTAGAAAAATTTTCGAAATTTTCAAGAAAAAAAATTTTTCACATTCACCTCAGTTTCATTGAGAAGTTTCTATTTCAAATGCATTTCACTTAAAAATCAAAAAAATTGATTTTTTTATATTTCTGACTTTGAAAAAAATATCGAAATTTTTCTTTCAACTTTTCTTTATTTATTATGAAAATTTAATTTTTCAGTTGATTTTTCATTTTTCTTTCAACTTTTCTTTATTTATTATGAAAATTAAATTTTTCAGTTGATTTTTCATTTTTGGGACTTAGAAAAATTTTCGATTTTTTTTCTCATATAATCTGACCTTCTATGGAATTGTTCATTTTTACACTTCTCATAATATACCTTTTAAACACACAAACAGCAAATGGCATTCTAGCGGGACTTAGAAAAATTTTCGAAATTTTCAAGAAAAAAAATTTTTGACATACACCTCAGTTTCATTGAGAAGTCTCTATTTCAAATGAATTCCACTTAAAAATCATATATATATTTTTTCCAATTGATTTTTTTATATTTCTGACTATTTCTGACTTTGAAAAAAATATCGAAATTTTTCTTTCAACTTTTCTTTATTTATTATGAAAATTTAATTTTTCAGTTGATTTTTCATTTTTCTTTCAACTTTTCTTTATTTATTATGAAAATTAAATTTTTCAGTTGATTTTTCATTTTTGGGACTTAGAAAAATTTTCGATTTTTTTTCTCATATAATCTGACCTTCTATGGAATTGTTCATTTTTACACTTCTCATAATATACCTTTTAAACACACAAACAGCAAATGGCATTCTAGCGGGACTATATTTTTTCCAATTGATTTTTTTATATTTCTGACTATTTCTGACTATTTCTGACTTTGAAAAAAATATCGAAATTTTTCTTTCAACTTTTCTTTATTTATTATGAAAATTTAATTTTTCAGTTGATTTTTCATTTTTCTTTCAACTTTTCTTTATTTATTATGAAAATTAAATTTTTCAGTTGATTTTTCATTTTTGGGACTTAGAAAAATTTTCGAAATTTTCAAGAAAAAAAATTTTTCACATTCACCTCAGTTTCATTGAGAAGTTTCTATTTCAAATGCATTTCACTTAAAAATCAAAAAAATTGATTTTTTTATATTTCTGACTTTGAAAAAAATATCGAAATTTTTCTTTCAACTTTTCTTTATTTATTATGAAAATTTAATTTTTCAGTTGATTTTTCATTTTTCTTTCAACTTTTCTTTATTTATTATGAAAATTAAATTTTTCAGTTGATTTTTCATTTTTGGGACTTAGAAAAATTTTCGATTTTTTTTCTCATATAATCTGACCTTCTATGGAATTGTTCATTTTTACACTTCTCATAATATACCTTTTAAACACACAAACAGCAAATGGCATTCTAGCGGGACTTAGAAAAATTTTCGAAATTTTCAAGAAAAAAAATTTTTGACATACACCTCAGTTTCATTGAGAAGTCTCTATTTCAAATGAATTCCACTTAAAAATCATATATATATTTTTTCCAATTGATTTTTTTATATTTCTGACTATTTCTGACTTTGAAAAAAATATCGAAATTTTTCTTTCAACTTTTCTTTATTTATTATGAAAATTGAATTTTTCAGTTGATTTTTCATTTTTCTTTCAACTTTTCTTTATTTACTATGAAAATTAAATTTTTCAGTTGATTTTTCATTTTTGGGACTTAGAAAAATTTTCGATTTTTTTTCTCATATAATCTGACCTTCTATGGAATTGTTCATTTTTACACTTCTCATAATATACCTTTTAAACACACAAACAGCAAATGGCATTCTAGCGGGACTTAGAAAAATTTTCGAAATTTTCAAGAAAAGAAATTTTTGACATACACCTCAGTTTCATTGAGAAGTCTCTATTTCAAATGAATTCCACTTAAAAATCATATATATATTTTTTCCAATTGATTTTTTTATATTTCTGACTATTTCTGACTTTGAAAAAAATATCGAAATTTTTCTTTCAACTTTTCTTTATTTATTATGAAAATTGAATTTTTCAGTTGATTTTTCATTTTTCTTTCAACTTTTCTTTATTTACTATGAAAATTAAATTTTTCAGTTGATTTTTCATTTTTGGGACTTAGAAAAATTTTCGATTTTTTTTCTCATATAATCTGACCTTCTATGGAATTGTTCATTTTTACACTTCTCATAATATACCTTTTAAACACACAAACAGCAAATGGCATTCTAGCGGGACTTAGAAAAATTTTCGAAATTTTCAAGAAAAAAAATTTTTGACATACACCTCAGTTTCATTGAGAAGTCTCTATTTCAAATGAATTCCACTTAAAAATCATATATATATTTTTTCCAATTGATTTTTTTATATTTCTGACTATTTCTGACTTTGAAAAAAATATCGAAATTTTTCTTTCAACTTTTCTTTATTTATTATGAAAATTTAATTTTTCAGTTGATTTTTCATTTTTCTTTCAACTTTTCTTTATTTATTATGAAAATTAAATTTTTCAGTTGATTTTTCATTTTTGGGACTTAGAAAAATTTTCGATTTTTTTTCTCATATAATCTGACCTTCTATGGAATTGTTCATTTTTACACTTCTCATAATATACCTTTTAAACACACAAACAGCAAATGGCATTCTAGCGGGACTTAGAAAAATTTTCGAAATTTTCAAGAAAAAAAATTTTTGACATACACCTCAGTTTCATTGAGAAGTCTCTATTTCAAATGAATTCCACTTAAAAATCATATATATATTTTTTCCAATTGATTTTTTTATATTTCTGACTATTTCTGACTTTGAAAAAAATATCGAAATTTTTCTTTCAACTTTTCTTTATTTATTATGAAAATTTAATTTTTCAGTTGATTTTTCATTTTTCTTTCAACTTTTCTTTATTTATTATGAAAATTAAATTTTTCAGTTGATTTTTCATTTTTGGGACTTAGAAAAATTTTCGAAATTTTCAAGAAAAAAAATTTTTCACATACACCTCAGTTTCATTGAGAAGTTTCTATTTCAAATGCATTTCACTTAAAAATCAAAAAAATTGATTTTTTTATATTTCTGACTTTGAAAAAAATATCGAAATTTTTCTTTCAACTTTTCTTTATTTATTATGAAAATTTAATTTTTCAGTTGATTTTTCATTTTTCTTTCAACTTTTCTTTATTTATTATGAAAATTAAATTTTTCAGTTGATTTTTCATTTTTGGGACTTAGAAAAATTTTCGATTTTTTTTCTCATATAATCTGACCTTCTATGGAATTGTTCATTTTTACACTTCTCATAATATACCTTTTAAACACACAAACAGCAAATGGCATTCTAGCGGGACTTAGAAAAATTTTCGAAATTTTCAAGAAAAAAAATTTTTGACATACACCTCAGTTTCATTGAGAAGTCTCTATTTCAAATGAATTCCACTTAAAAATCATATATATATTTTTTCCAATTGATTTTTTTATATTTCTGACTATTTCTGACTTTGAAAAAAATATCGAAATTTTTCTTTCAACTTTTCTTTATTTATTATGAAAATTTAATTTTTCAGTTGATTTTTCATTTTTCTTTCAACTTTTCTTTATTTATTATGAAAATTAAATTTTTCAGTTGATTTTTCATTTTTGGGACTTAGAAAAATTTTCGATTTTTTTTCTCATATAATCTGACCTTCTATGGAATTGTTCATTTTTACACTTCTCATAATATACCTTTTAAACACACAAACAGCAAATGGCATTCTAGCGGGACTTAGAAAAATTTTCGAAATTTTCAAGAAAAAAAATTTTTGACATACACCTCAGTTTCATTGAGAAGTCTCTATTTCAAATGAATTCCACTTAAAAATCATATATATATTTTTTCCAATTGATTTTTTTATATTTCTGACTATTTCTGACTTTGAAAAAAATATCGAAATTTTTCTTTCAACTTTTCTTTATTTATTATGAAAATTTAATTTTTCAGTTGATTTTTCATTTTTCTTTCAACTTTTCTTTATTTATTATGAAAATTAAATTTTTCAGTTGATTTTTCATTTTTGGGACTTAGAAAAATTTTCGATTTTTTTTCTCATATAATCTGACCTTCTATGGAATTGTTCATTTTTACACTTCTCATAATATACCTTTTAAACACACAAACAGCAAATGGCATTCTAGCGGGACTATATTTTTTCCAATTGATTTTTTTATATTTCTGACTATTTCTGACTATTTCTGACTTTGAAAAAAATATCGAAATTTTTCTTTCAACTTTTCTTTATTTATTATGAAAATTTAATTTTTCAGTTGATTTTTCATTTTTCTTTCAACTTTTCTTTATTTATTATGAAAATTAAATTTTTCAGTTGATTTTTCATTTTTGGGACTTAGAAAAATTTTCGAAATTTTCAAGAAAAAAAATTTTTCACATTCACCTCAGTTTCATTGAGAAGTTTCTATTTCAAATGCATTTCACTTAAAAATCAAAAAAATTGATTTTTTTATATTTCTGACTTTGAAAAAAATATCGAAATTTTTCTTTCAACTTTTCTTTATTTATTATGAAAATTTAATTTTTCAGTTGATTTTTCATTTTTCTTTCAACTTTTCTTTATTTATTATGAAAATTAAATTTTTCAGTTGATTTTTCATTTTTGGGACTTAGAAAAATTTTCGATTTTTTTTCTCATATAATCTGACCTTCTATGGAATTGTTCATTTTTACACTTCTCATAATATACCTTTTAAACACACAAACAGCAAATGGCATTCTAGCGGGACTTAGAAAAATTTTCGAAATTTTCAAGAAAAAAAATTTTTGACATACACCTCAGTTTCATTGAGAAGTCTCTATTTCAAATGAATTCCACTTAAAAATCATATATATATTTTTTCCAATTGATTTTTTTATATTTCTGACTATTTCTGACTTTGAAAAAAATATCGAAATTTTTCTTTCAACTTTTCTTTATTTATTATGAAAATTTAATTTTTCAGTTGATTTTTCATTTTTCTTTCAACTTTTCTTTATTTACTATGAAAATTAAATTTTTCAGTTGATTTTTCATTTTTGGGACTTAGAAAAATTTTCGATTTTTTTTCTCATATAATCTGACCTTCTATGGAATTGTTCATTTTTACACTTCTCATAATATACCTTTTAAACACACAAACAGCAAATGGCATTCTAGCGGGACTTTGAAAAATTTTCGAAATTTTCAAGAAAAAAAATTTTTGACATACACCTCAGTTTCATTGAGAAGTCTCTATTTCAAATGAATTCCACTTAAAAATCATATATATATTTTTTCCAATTGATTTTTTTATATTTCTGACTATTTCTGACTTTGAAAAAAATATCGAAATTTTTCTTTCAACTTTTCTTTATTTATTATGAAAATTGAATTTTTCAGTTGATTTTTCATTTTTCTTTCAACTTTTCTTTATTTACTATGAAAATTAAATTTTTCAGTTGATTTTTCATTTTTGGGACTTAGAAAAATTTTCGATTTTTTTTCTCATATAATCTGACCTTCTATGGAATTGTTCATTTTTACACTTCTCATAATATACCTTTTAAACACACAAACAGCAAATGGCATTCTAGCGGGACTTAGAAAAATTTTCGAAATTTTCAAGAAAAAAAATTTTTGACATACACCTCAGTTTCATTGAGAAGTCTCTATTTCAAATGAATTCCACTTAAAAATCATATATATATTTTTTCCAATTGATTTTTTTATATTTCTGACTATTTCTGACTTTGAAAAAAATATCGAAATTTTTCTTTCAACTTTTCTTTATTTATTATGAAAATTTAATTTTTCAGTTGATTTTTCATTTTTCTTTCAACTTTTCTTTATTTATTATGAAAATTAAATTTTTCAGTTGATTTTTCATTTTTGGGACTTAGAAAAATTTTCGATTTTTTTTCTCATATAATCTGACCTTCTATGGAATTGTTCATTTTTACACTTCTCATAATATACCTTTTAAACACACAAACAGCAAATGGCATTCTAGCGGGACTTAGAAAAATTTTCGAAATTTTCAAGAAAAAAAATTTTTGACATACACCTCAGTTTCATTGAGAAGTCTCTATTTCAAATGAATTCCACTTAAAAATCATATATATATTTTTTCCAATTGATTTTTTTATATTTCTGACTATTTCTGACTTTGAAAAAAATATCGAAATTTTTCTTTCAACTTTTCTTTATTTATTATGAAAATTTAATTTTTCAGTTGATTTTTCATTTTTCTTTCAACTTTTCTTTATTTATTATGAAAATTAAATTTTTCAGTTGATTTTTCATTTTTGGGACTTAGAAAAATTTTCGATTTTTTTTCTCATATAATCTGACCTTCTATGGAATTGTTCATTTTTACACTTCTCATAATATACCTTTTAAACACACAAACAGCAAATGGCATTCTAGCGGGACTATATTTTTTCCAATTGATTTTTTTATATTTCTGACTATTTCTGACTATTTCTGACTTTGAAAAAAATATCGAAATTTTTCTTTCAACTTTTCTTTATTTATTATGAAAATTTAATTTTTCAGTTGATTTTTCATTTTTCTTTCAACTTTTCTTTATTTATTATGAAAATTAAATTTTTCAGTTGATTTTTCATTTTTGGGACTTAGAAAAATTTTCGAAATTTTCAAGAAAAAAAATTTTTCACATACACCTCAGTTTCATTGAGAAGTTTCTATTTCAAATGCATTTCACTTAAAAATCAAAAAAATTGATTTTTTTATATTTCTGACTTTGAAAAAAATATCGAAATTTTTCTTTCAACTTTTCTTTATTTATTATGAAAATTTAATTTTTCAGTTGATTTTTCATTTTTCTTTCAACTTTTCTTTATTTATTATGAAAATTAAATTTTTCAGTTGATTTTTCATTTTTGGGACTTAGAAAAATTTTCGATTTTTTTTCTCATATAATCTGACCTTCTATGGAATTGTTCATTTTTACACTTCTCATAATATACCTTTTAAACACACAAACAGCAAATGGCATTCTAGCGGGACTTAGAAAAATTTTCGAAATTTTCAAGAAAAAAAATTTTTGACATACACCTCAGTTTCATTGAGAAGTCTCTATTTCAAATGAATTCCACTTAAAAATCATATATATATTTTTTCCAATTGATTTTTTTATATTTCTGACTATTTCTGACTTTGAAAAAAATATCGAAATTTTTCTTTCAACTTTTCTTTATTTATTATGAAAATTGAATTTTTCAGTTGATTTTTCATTTTTCTTTCAACTTTTCTTTATTTACTATGAAAATTAAATTTTTCAGTTGATTTTTCATTTTTGGGACTTAGAAAAATTTTCGATTTTTTTCCTCATATAATCTGACCTTCTATGGAATTGTTCATTTTTACACTTCTCATAATATACCTTTTAAACACACAAACAGCAAATGGCATTCTAGCGGGACTATATTTTTTCCAATTGATTTTTTTATATTTCTGACTATTTCTGACTTTGAAAAAAATATCGAAATTTTTCTTTCAACTTTTCTTTATTTATTATGAAAATTTAATTTTTCAGTTGATTTTTCATTTTTCTTTCAACTTTTCTTTATTTATTATGAAAATTAAATTTTTCAGTTGATTTTTCATTTTTGGGACTTAGAAAAATTTTCGATTTTTTTTCTCATATAATCTGACCTTCTATGGAATTGTTCATTTTTACACTTCTCATAATATACCTTTTAAACACACAAACAGCAAATGGCATTCTAGCGGGACTTAGAAAAATTTTCGAAATTTTCAAGAAAAAAAATTTTTGACATACACCTCAGTTTCATTGAGAAGTCTCTATTTCAAATGAATTCCACTTAAAAATCATATATATATTTTTTCCAATTGATTTTTTTATATTTCTGACTATTTCTGACTTTGAAAAAAATATCGAAATTTTTCTTTCAACTTTTCTTTATTTATTATGAAAATTTAATTTTTCAGTTGATTTTTCATTTTTCTTTCAACTTTTCTTTATTTATTATGAAAATTAAATTTTTCAGTTGATTTTTCATTTTTGGGACTTAGAAAAATTTTCGATTTTTTTTCTCATATAATCTGACCTTCTATGGAATTGTTCATTTTTACACTTCTCATAATATACCTTTTAAACACACAAACAGCAAATGGCATTCTAGCGGGACTTAGAAAAATTTTCGAAATTTTCAAGAAAAAAAATTTTTGACATACACCTCAGTTTCATTGAGAAGTCTCTATTTCAAATGAATTCCACTTAAAAATCATATATATATTTTTTCCAATTGATTTTTTTATATTTCTGACTATTTCTGACTTTGAAAAAAATATCGAAATTTTTCTTTCAACTTTTCTTTATTTATTATGAAAATTGAATTTTTCAGTTGATTTTTCATTTTTCTTTCAACTTTTCTTTATTTACTATGAAATTAAATTTTTCAGTTGATTTTTCATTTTTGGGACTTAGAAAAATTTTCGATTTTTTTTCTCATATAATCTGACCTTCTATGGAATTGTTCATTTTTACACTTCTCATAATATACCTTTTAAACACACAAACAGCAAATGGCATTCTAGCGGGACTTTGAAAAATTTTCGAAATTTTCAAGAAAAAAAATTTTTGACATACACCTCAGTTTCATTGAGAAGTCTCTATTTCAAATGAATTCCACTTAAAAATCATATATATATTTTTTCCAATTGATTTTTTTATATTTCTGACTATTTCTGACTTTGAAAAAAATATCGAAATTTTTCTTTCAACTTTTCTTTATTTATTATGAAAATTGAATTTTTCAGTTGATTTTTCATTTTTCTTTCAACTTTTCTTTATTTACTATGAAAATTAAATTTTTCAGTTGATTTTTCATTTTTGGGACTTAGAAAAATTTTCGATTTTTTTTCTCATATAATCTGACCTTCTATGGAATTGTTCATTTTTACACTTCTCATAATATACCTTTTAAACACACAAACAGCAAATGGCATTCTAGCGGGACTTAGAAAAATTTTCGAAATTTTCAAGAAAAAAAATTTTTGACATACACCTCAGTTTCATTGAGAAGTCTCTATTTCAAATGAATTCCACTTAAAAATCATATATATATTTTTTCCAATTGATTTTTTTATATTTCTGACTATTTCTGACTTTGAAAAAAATATCGAAATTTTTCTTTCAACTTTTCTTTATTTATTATGAAAATTTAATTTTTCAGTTGATTTTTCATTTTTCTTTCAACTTTTCTTTATTTATTATGAAAATTAAATTTTTCAGTTGATTTTTCATTTTTGGGACTTAGAAAAATTTTCGATTTTTTTTCTCATATAATCTGACCTTCTATGGAATTGTTCATTTTTACACTTCTCATAATATACCTTTTAAACACACAAACAGCAAATGGCATTCTAGCGGGACTTAGAAAAATTTTCGAAATTTTCAAGAAAAAAAATTTTTGACATACACCTCAGTTTCATTGAGAAGTCTCTATTTCAAATGAATTCCACTTAAAAATCATATATATATTTTTTCCAATTGATTTTTTTATATTTCTGACTATTTCTGACTTTGAAAAAAATATCGAAATTTTTCTTTCAACTTTTCTTTATTTATTATGAAAATTTAATTTTTCAGTTGATTTTTCATTTTTCTTTCAACTTTTCTTTATTTATTATGAAAATTAAATTTTTCAGTTGATTTTTCATTTTTGGGACTTAGAAAAATTTTCGATTTTTTTTCTCATATAATCTGACCTTCTATGGAATTGTTCATTTTTACACTTCTCATAATATACCTTTTAAACACACAAACAGCAAATGGCATTCTAGCGGGACTATATTTTTTCCAATTGATTTTTTTATATTTCTGACTATTTCTGACTATTTCTGACTTTGAAAAAAATATCGAAATTTTTCTTTCAACTTTTCTTTATTTATTATGAAAATTTAATTTTTCAGTTGATTTTTCATTTTTCTTTCAACTTTTCTTTATTTATTATGAAAATTAAATTTTTCAGTTGATTTTTCATTTTTGGGACTTAGAAAAATTTTCGAAATTTTCAAGAAAAAAAATTTTTCACATTCACCTCAGTTTCATTGAGAAGTTTCTATTTCAAATGCATTTCACTTAAAAATCAAAAAAATTGATTTTTTTATATTTCTGACTTTGAAAAAAATATCGAAATTTTTCTTTCAACTTTTCTTTATTTATTATGAAAATTTAATTTTTCAGTTGATTTTTCATTTTTCTTTCAACTTTTCTTTATTTATTATGAAAATTAAATTTTTCAGTTGATTTTTCATTTTTGGGACTTAGAAAAATTTTCGATTTTTTTTCTCATATAATCTGACCTTCTATGGAATTGTTCATTTTTACACTTCTCATAATATACCTTTTAAACACACAAACAGCAAATGGCATTCTAGCGGGACTTAGAAAAATTTTCGAAATTTTCAAGAAAAAAAATTTTTGACATACACCTCAGTTTCATTGAGAAGTCTCTATTTCAAATGAATTCCACTTAAAAATCATATATATATTTTTTCCAATTGATTTTTTTATATTTCTGACTATTTCTGACTTTGAAAAAAATATCGAAATTTTTCTTTCAACTTTTCTTTATTTATTATGAAAATTTAATTTTTCAGTTGATTTTTCATTTTTCTTTCAACTTTTCTTTATTTATTATGAAAATTAAATTTTTCAGTTGATTTTTCATTTTTGGGACTTAGAAAAATTTTCGATTTTTTTTCTCATATAATCTGACCTTCTATGGAATTGTTCATTTTTACACTTCTCATAATATACCTTTTAAACACACAAACAGCAAATGGCATTCTAGCGGGACTATATTTTTTCCAATTGATTTTTTTATATTTCTGACTATTTCTGACTATTTCTGACTTTGAAAAAAATATCGAAATTTTTCTTTCAACTTTTCTTTATTTATTATGAAAATTTAATTTTTCAGTTGATTTTTCATTTTTCTTTCAACTTTTCTTTATTTATTATGAAAATTAAATTTTTCAGTTGATTTTTCATTTTTGGGACTTAGAAAAATTTTCGAAATTTTCAAGAAAAAAAATTTTTCACATTCACCTCAGTTTCATTGAGAAGTTTCTATTTCAAATGCATTTCACTTAAAAATCAAAAAAATTGATTTTTTTATATTTCTGACTTTGAAAAAAATATCGAAATTTTTCTTTCAACTTTTCTTTATTTATTATGAAAATTTAATTTTTCAGTTGATTTTTCATTTTTCTTTCAACTTTTCTTTATTTATTATGAAAATTAAATTTTTCAGTTGATTTTTCATTTTTGGGACTTAGAAAAATTTTCGATTTTTTTTCTCATATAATCTGACCTTCTATGGAATTGTTCATTTTTACACTTCTCATAATATACCTTTTAAACACACAAACAGCAAATGGCATTCTAGCGGGACTTAGAAAAATTTTCGAAATTTTCAAGAAAAAAAATTTTTGACATACACCTCAGTTTCATTGAGAAGTCTCTATTTCAAATGAATTCCACTTAAAAATCATATATATATTTTTTCCAATTGATTTTTTTATATTTCTGACTATTTCTGACTTTGAAAAAAATATCGAAATTTTTCTTTCAACTTTTCTTTATTTATTATGAAAATTGAATTTTTCAGTTGATTTTTCATTTTTCTTTCAACTTTTCTTTATTTACTATGAAAATTAAATTTTTCAGTTGATTTTTCATTTTTGGGACTTAGAAAAATTTTCGATTTTTTTTCTCATATAATCTGACCTTCTATGGAATTGTTCATTTTTACACTTCTCATAATATACCTTTTAAACACACAAACAGCAAATGGCATTCTAGCGGGACTTAGAAAAATTTTCGAAATTTTCAAGAAAAGAAATTTTTGACATACACCTCAGTTTCATTGAGAAGTCTCTATTTCAAATGAATTCCACTTAAAAATCATATATATATTTTTTCCAATTGATTTTTTTATATTTCTGACTATTTCTGACTTTGAAAAAAATATCGAAATTTTTCTTTCAACTTTTCTTTATTTATTATGAAAATTGAATTTTTCAGTTGATTTTTCATTTTTCTTTCAACTTTTCTTTATTTACTATGAAAATTAAATTTTTCAGTTGATTTTTCATTTTTGGGACTTAGAAAAATTTTCGATTTTTTTTCTCATATAATCTGACCTTCTATGGAATTGTTCATTTTTACACTTCTCATAATATACCTTTTAAACACACAAACAGCAAATGGCATTCTAGCGGGACTTAGAAAAATTTTCGAAATTTTCAAGAAAAAAAATTTTTGACATACACCTCAGTTTCATTGAGAAGTCTCTATTTCAAATGAATTCCACTTAAAAATCATATATATATTTTTTCCAATTGATTTTTTTATATTTCTGACTATTTCTGACTTTGAAAAAAATATCGAAATTTTTCTTTCAACTTTTCTTTATTTATTATGAAAATTTAATTTTTCAGTTGATTTTTCATTTTTCTTTCAACTTTTCTTTATTTATTATGAAAATTAAATTTTTCAGTTGATTTTTCATTTTTGGGACTTAGAAAAATTTTCGATTTTTTTTCTCATATAATCTGACCTTCTATGGAATTGTTCATTTTTACACTTCTCATAATATACCTTTTAAACACACAAACAGCAAATGGCATTCTAGCGGGACTTAGAAAAATTTTCGAAATTTTCAAGAAAAAAAATTTTTGACATACACCTCAGTTTCATTGAGAAGTCTCTATTTCAAATGAATTCCACTTAAAAATCATATATATATTTTTTCCAATTGATTTTTTTATATTTCTGACTATTTCTGACTTTGAAAAAAATATCGAAATTTTTCTTTCAACTTTTCTTTATTTATTATGAAAATTTAATTTTTCAGTTGATTTTTCATTTTTCTTTCAACTTTTCTTTATTTATTATGAAAATTAAATTTTTCAGTTGATTTTTCATTTTTGGGACTTAGAAAAATTTTCGAAATTTTCAAGAAAAAAAATTTTTCACATACACCTCAGTTTCATTGAGAAGTTTCTATTTCAAATGCATTTCACTTAAAAATCAAAAAAATTGATTTTTTTATATTTCTGACTTTGAAAAAAATATCGAAATTTTTCTTTCAACTTTTCTTTATTTATTATGAAAATTTAATTTTTCAGTTGATTTTTCATTTTTCTTTCAACTTTTCTTTATTTATTATGAAAATTAAATTTTTCAGTTGATTTTTCATTTTTGGGACTTAGAAAAATTTTCGATTTTTTTTCTCATATAATCTGACCTTCTATGGAATTGTTCATTTTTACACTTCTCATAATATACCTTTTAAACACACAAACAGCAAATGGCATTCTAGCGGGACTATATTTTTTCCAATTGATTTTTTTATATTTCTGACTATTTCTGACTTTGAAAAAAATATCGAAATTTTTCTTTCAACTTTTCTTTATTTATTATGAAAATTGAATTTTTCAGTTGATTTTTCATTTTTCTTTCAACTTTTCTTTATTTACTATGAAAATTAAATTTTTCAGTTGATTTTTCATTTTTGGGACTTAGAAAAATTTTCGATTTTTTTTCTCATATAATCTGACCTTCTATGGAATTGTTCATTTTTACACTTCTCATAATATACCTTTTAAACACACAAACAGCAAATGGCATTCTAGCGGGACTTTGAAAAATTTTCGAAATTTTCAAGAAAAAAAATTTTTGACATACACCTCAGTTTCATTGAGAAGTCTCTATTTCAAATGAATTCCACTTAAAAATCATATATATATTTTTTCCAATTGATTTTTTTATATTTCTGACTATTTCTGACTTTGAAAAAAATATCGAAATTTTTCTTTCAACTTTTCTTTATTTATTATGAAAATTGAATTTTTCAGTTGATTTTTCATTTTTCTTTCAACTTTTCTTTATTTACTATGAAAATTAAATTTTTCAGTTGATTTTTCATTTTTGGGACTTAGAAAAATTTTCGATTTTTTTTCTCATATAATCTGACCTTCTATGGAATTGTTCATTTTTACACTTCTCATAATATACCTTTTAAACACACAAACAGCAAATGGCATTCTAGCGGGACTTAGAAAAATTTTCGAAATTTTCAAGAAAAAAAATTTTTGACATACACCTCAGTTTCATTGAGAAGTCTCTATTTCAAATGAATTCCACTTAAAAATCATATATATATTTTTTCCAATTGATTTTTTTATATTTCTGACTATTTCTGACTTTGAAAAAAATATCGAAATTTTTCTTTCAACTTTTCTTTATTTATTATGAAAATTTAATTTTTCAGTTGATTTTTCATTTTTCTTTCAACTTTTCTTTATTTATTATGAAAATTAAATTTTTCAGTTGATTTTTCATTTTTGGGACTTAGAAAAATTTTCGATTTTTTTTCTCATATAATCTGACCTTCTATGGAATTGTTCATTTTTACACTTCTCATAATATACCTTTTAAACACACAAACAGCAAATGGCATTCTAGCGGGACTTAGAAAAATTTTCGAAATTTTCAAGAAAAAAAATTTTTGACATACACCTCAGTTTCATTGAGAAGTCTCTATTTCAAATGAATTCCACTTAAAAATCATATATATATTTTTTCCAATTGATTTTTTTATATTTCTGACTATTTCTGACTTTGAAAAAAATATCGAAATTTTTCTTTCAACTTTTCTTTATTTATTATGAAAATTGAATTTTTCAGTTGATTTTTCATTTTTCTTTCAACTTTTCTTTATTTACTATGAAAATTAAATTTTTCAGTTGATTTTTCATTTTTGGGACTTAGAAAAATTTTCGATTTTTTTTCTCATATAATCTGACCTTCTATGGAATTGTTCATTTTTACACTTCTCATAATATACCTTTTAAACACACAAACAGCAAATGGCATTCTAGCGGGACTTTGAAAAATTTTCGAAATTTTCAAGAAAAAAAATTTTTGACATACACCTCAGTTTCATTGAGAAGTCTCTATTTCAAATGAATTCCACTTAAAAATCATATATATATTTTTTCCAATTGATTTTTTTATATTTCTGACTATTTCTGACTTTGAAAAAAATATCGAAATTTTTCTTTCAACTTTTCTTTATTTATTATGAAAATTGAATTTTTCAGTTGATTTTTCATTTTTCTTTCAACTTTTCTTTATTTACTATGAAAATTAAATTTTTCAGTTGATTTTTCATTTTTGGGACTTAGAAAAATTTTCGATTTTTTTTCTCATATAATCTGACCTTCTATGGAATTGTTCATTTTTACACTTCTCATAATATACCTTTTAAACACACAAACAGCAAATGGCATTCTAGCGGGACTTAGAAAAATTTTCGAAATTTTCAAGAAAAAAAATTTTTGACATACACCTCAGTTTCATTGAGAAGTCTCTATTTCAAATGAATTCCACTTAAAAATCATATATATATTTTTTCCAATTGATTTTTTTATATTTCTGACTATTTCTGACTTTGAAAAAAATATCGAAATTTTTCTTTCAACTTTTCTTTATTTATTATGAAAATTTAATTTTTCAGTTGATTTTTCATTTTTCTTTCAACTTTTCTTTATTTATTATGAAAATTAAATTTTTCAGTTGATTTTTCATTTTTGGGACTTAGAAAAATTTTCGATTTTTTTTCTCATATAATCTGACCTTCTATGGAATTGTTCATTTTTACACTTCTCATAATATACCTTTTAAACACACAAACAGCAAATGGCATTCTAGCGGGACTTAGAAAAATTTTCGAAATTTTCAAGAAAAAAAATTTTTGACATACACCTCAGTTTCATTGAGAAGTCTCTATTTCAAATGAATTCCACTTAAAAATCATATATATATTTTTTCCAATTGATTTTTTTATATTTCTGACTATTTCTGACTTTGAAAAAAATATCGAAATTTTTCTTTCAACTTTTCTTTATTTATTATGAAAATTTAATTTTTCAGTTGATTTTTCATTTTTCTTTCAACTTTTCTTTATTTATTATGAAAATTAAATTTTTCAGTTGATTTTTCATTTTTGGGACTTAGAAAAATTTTCGATTTTTTTTCTCATATAATCTGACCTTCTATGGAATTGTTCATTTTTACACTTCTCATAATATACCTTTTAAACACACAAACAGCAAATGGCATTCTAGCGGGACTATATTTTTTCCAATTGATTTTTTTATATTTCTGACTATTTCTGACTATTTCTGACTTTGAAAAAAATATCGAAATTTTTCTTTCAACTTTTCTTTATTTATTATGAAAATTTAATTTTTCAGTTGATTTTTCATTTTTCTTTCAACTTTTCTTTATTTATTATGAAAATTAAATTTTTCAGTTGATTTTTCATTTTTGGGACTTAGAAAAATTTTCGAAATTTTCAAGAAAAAAAATTTTTCACATTCACCTCAGTTTCATTGAGAAGTTTCTATTTCAAATGCATTTCACTTAAAAATCAAAAAAATTGATTTTTTTATATTTCTGACTTTGAAAAAAATATCGAAATTTTTCTTTCAACTTTTCTTTATTTATTATGAAAATTTAATTTTTCAGTTGATTTTTCATTTTTCTTTCAACTTTTCTTTATTTATTATGAAAATTAAATTTTTCAGTTGATTTTTCATTTTTGGGACTTAGAAAAATTTTCGATTTTTTTTCTCATATAATCTGACCTTCTATGGAATTGTTCATTTTTACACTTCTCATAATATACCTTTTAAACACACAAACAGCAAATGGCATTCTAGCGGGACTTAGAAAAATTTTCGAAATTTTCAAGAAAAAAAATTTTTGACATACACCTCAGTTTCATTGAGAAGTCTCTATTTCAAATGAATTCCACTTAAAAATCATATATATATTTTTTCCAATTGATTTTTTTATATTTCTGACTATTTCTGACTTTGAAAAAAATATCGAAATTTTTCTTTCAACTTTTCTTTATTTATTATGAAAATTTAATTTTTCAGTTGATTTTTCATTTTTCTTTCAACTTTTCTTTATTTATTATGAAAATTAAATTTTTCAGTTGATTTTTCATTTTTGGGACTTAGAAAAATTTTCGATTTTTTTTCTCATATAATCTGACCTTCTATGGAATTGTTCATTTTTACACTTCTCATAATATACCTTTTAAACACACAAACAGCAAATGGCATTCTAGCGGGACTATATTTTTTCCAATTGATTTTTTTATATTTCTGACTATTTCTGACTATTTCTGACTTTGAAAAAAATATCGAAATTTTTCTTTCAACTTTTCTTTATTTATTATGAAAATTTAATTTTTCAGTTGATTTTTCATTTTTCTTTCAACTTTTCTTTATTTATTATGAAAATTAAATTTTTCAGTTGATTTTTCATTTTTGGGACTTAGAAAAATTTTCGAAATTTTCAAGAAAAAAAATTTTTCACATTCACCTCAGTTTCATTGAGAAGTTTCTATTTCAAATGCATTTCACTTAAAAATCAAAAAAATTGATTTTTTTATATTTCTGACTTTGAAAAAAATATCGAAATTTTTCTTTCAACTTTTCTTTATTTATTATGAAAATTTAATTTTTCAGTTGATTTTTCATTTTTCTTTCAACTTTTCTTTATTTATTATGAAAATTAAATTTTTCAGTTGATTTTTCATTTTTGGGACTTAGAAAAATTTTCGATTTTTTTTCTCATATAATCTGACCTTCTATGGAATTGTTCATTTTTACACTTCTCATAATATACCTTTTAAACACACAAACAGCAAATGGCATTCTAGCGGGACTTAGAAAAATTTTCGAAATTTTCAAGAAAAAAAATTTTTGACATACACCTCAGTTTCATTGAGAAGTCTCTATTTCAAATGAATTCCACTTAAAAATCATATATATATTTTTTCCAATTGATTTTTTTATATTTCTGACTATTTCTGACTTTGAAAAAAATATCGAAATTTTTCTTTCAACTTTTCTTTATTTATTATGAAAATTGAATTTTTCAGTTGATTTTTCATTTTTCTTTCAACTTTTCTTTATTTACTATGAAAATTAAATTTTTCAGTTGATTTTTCATTTTTGGGACTTAGAAAAATTTTCGATTTTTTTTCTCATATAATCTGACCTTCTATGGAATTGTTCATTTTTACACTTCTCATAATATACCTTTTAAACACACAAACAGCAAATGGCATTCTAGCGGGACTTAGAAAAATTTTCGAAATTTTCAAGAAAAGAAATTTTTGACATACACCTCAGTTTCATTGAGAAGTCTCTATTTCAAATGAATTCCACTTAAAAATCATATATATATTTTTTCCAATTGATTTTTTTATATTTCTGACTATTTCTGACTTTGAAAAAAATATCGAAATTTTTCTTTCAACTTTTCTTTATTTATTATGAAAATTGAATTTTTCAGTTGATTTTTCATTTTTCTTTCAACTTTTCTTTATTTACTATGAAAATTAAATTTTTCAGTTGATTTTTCATTTTTGGGACTTAGAAAAATTTTCGATTTTTTTTCTCATATAATCTGACCTTCTATGGAATTGTTCATTTTTACACTTCTCATAATATACCTTTTAAACACACAAACAGCAAATGGCATTCTAGCGGGACTTAGAAAAATTTTCGAAATTTTCAAGAAAAAAAATTTTTGACATACACCTCAGTTTCATTGAGAAGTCTCTATTTCAAATGAATTCCACTTAAAAATCATATATATATTTTTTCCAATTGATTTTTTTATATTTCTGACTATTTCTGACTTTGAAAAAAATATCGAAATTTTTCTTTCAACTTTTCTTTATTTATTATGAAAATTTAATTTTTCAGTTGATTTTTCATTTTTCTTTCAACTTTTCTTTATTTATTATGAAAATTAAATTTTTCAGTTGATTTTTCATTTTTGGGACTTAGAAAAATTTTCGATTTTTTTTCTCATATAATCTGACCTTCTATGGAATTGTTCATTTTTACACTTCTCATAATATACCTTTTAAACACACAAACAGCAAATGGCATTCTAGCGGGACTTAGAAAAATTTTCGAAATTTTCAAGAAAAAAAATTTTTGACATACACCTCAGTTTCATTGAGAAGTCTCTATTTCAAATGAATTCCACTTAAAAATCATATATATATTTTTTCCAATTGATTTTTTTATATTTCTGACTATTTCTGACTTTGAAAAAAATATCGAAATTTTTCTTTCAACTTTTCTTTATTTATTATGAAAATTTAATTTTTCAGTTGATTTTTCATTTTTCTTTCAACTTTTCTTTATTTATTATGAAAATTAAATTTTTCAGTTGATTTTTCATTTTTGGGACTTAGAAAAATTTTCGAAATTTTCAAGAAAAAAAATTTTTCACATACACCTCAGTTTCATTGAGAAGTTTCTATTTCAAATGCATTTCACTTAAAAATCAAAAAAATTGATTTTTTTATATTTCTGACTTTGAAAAAAATATCGAAATTTTTCTTTCAACTTTTCTTTATTTATTATGAAAATTTAATTTTTCAGTTGATTTTTCATTTTTCTTTCAACTTTTCTTTATTTATTATGAAAATTAAATTTTTCAGTTGATTTTTCATTTTTGGGACTTAGAAAAATTTTCGATTTTTTTTCTCATATAATCTGACCTTCTATGGAATTGTTCATTTTTACACTTCTCATAATATACCTTTTAAACACACAAACAGCAAATGGCATTCTAGCGGGACTTAGAAAAATTTTCGAAATTTTCAAGAAAAAAAATTTTTGACATACACCTCAGTTTCATTGAGAAGTCTCTATTTCAAATGAATTCCACTTAAAAATCATATATATATTTTTTCCAATTGATTTTTTTATATTTCTGACTATTTCTGACTTTGAAAAAAATATCGAAATTTTTCTTTCAACTTTTCTTTATTTATTATGAAAATTTAATTTTTCAGTTGATTTTTCATTTTTCTTTCAACTTTTCTTTATTTATTATGAAAATTAAATTTTTCAGTTGATTTTTCATTTTTGGGACTTAGAAAAATTTTCGATTTTTTTTCTCATATAATCTGACCTTCTATGGAATTGTTCATTTTTACACTTCTCATAATATACCTTTTAAACACACAAACAGCAAATGGCATTCTAGCGGGACTTAGAAAAATTTTCGAAATTTTCAAGAAAAAAAATTTTTGACATACACCTCAGTTTCATTGAGAAGTCTCTATTTCAAATGAATTCCACTTAAAAATCATATATATATTTTTTCCAATTGATTTTTTTATATTTCTGACTATTTCTGACTTTGAAAAAAATATCGAAATTTTTCTTTCAACTTTTCTTTATTTATTATGAAAATTTAATTTTTCAGTTGATTTTTCATTTTTCTTTCAACTTTTCTTTATTTATTATGAAAATTAAATTTTTCAGTTGATTTTTCATTTTTGGGACTTAGAAAAATTTTCGATTTTTTTTCTCATATAATCTGACCTTCTATGGAATTGTTCATTTTTACACTTCTCATAATATACCTTTTAAACACACAAACAGCAAATGGCATTCTAGCGGGACTATATTTTTTCCAATTGATTTTTTTATATTTCTGACTATTTCTGACTATTTCTGACTTTGAAAAAAATATCGAAATTTTTCTTTCAACTTTTCTTTATTTATTATGAAAATTTAATTTTTCAGTTGATTTTTCATTTTTCTTTCAACTTTTCTTTATTTATTATGAAAATTAAATTTTTCAGTTGATTTTTCATTTTTGGGACTTAGAAAAATTTTCGAAATTTTCAAGAAAAAAAATTTTTCACATTCACCTCAGTTTCATTGAGAAGTTTCTATTTCAAATGCATTTCACTTAAAAATCAAAAAAATTGATTTTTTTATATTTCTGACTTTGAAAAAAATATCGAAATTTTTCTTTCAACTTTTCTTTATTTATTATGAAAATTTAATTTTTCAGTTGATTTTTCATTTTTCTTTCAACTTTTCTTTATTTATTATGAAAATTAAATTTTTCAGTTGATTTTTCATTTTTGGGACTTAGAAAAATTTTCGATTTTTTTTCTCATATAATCTGACCTTCTATGGAATTGTTCATTTTTACACTTCTCATAATATACCTTTTAAACACACAAACAGCAAATGGCATTCTAGCGGGACTTAGAAAAATTTTCGAAATTTTCAAGAAAAAAAATTTTTGACATACACCTCAGTTTCATTGAGAAGTCTCTATTTCAAATGAATTCCACTTAAAAATCATATATATATTTTTTCCAATTGATTTTTTTATATTTCTGACTATTTCTGACTTTGAAAAAAATATCGAAATTTTTCTTTCAACTTTTCTTTATTTATTATGAAAATTGAATTTTTCAGTTGATTTTTCATTTTTCTTTCAACTTTTCTTTATTTACTATGAAAATTAAATTTTTCAGTTGATTTTTCATTTTTGGGACTTAGAAAAATTTTCGATTTTTTTTCTCATATAATCTGACCTTCTATGGAATTGTTCATTTTTACACTTCTCATAATATACCTTTTAAACACACAAACAGCAAATGGCATTCTAGCGGGACTTAGAAAAATTTTCGAAATTTTCAAGAAAAAAAATTTTTGACATACACCTCAGTTTCATTGAGAAGTCTCTATTTCAAATGAATTCCACTTAAAAATCATATATATATTTTTTCCAATTGATTTTTTTATATTTCTGACTATTTCTGACTTTGAAAAAAATATCGAAATTTTTCTTTCAACTTTTCTTTATTTATTATGAAAATTGAATTTTTCAGTTGATTTTTCATTTTTCTTTCAACTTTTCTTTATTTACTATGAAAATTAAATTTTTCAGTTGATTTTTCATTTTTGGGACTTAGAAAAATTTTCGATTTTTTTTCTCATATAATCTGACCTTCTATGGAATTGTTCATTTTTACACTTCTCATAATATACCTTTTAAACACACAAACAGCAAATGGCATTCTAGCGGGACTTAGAAAAATTTTCGAAATTTTCAAGAAAAAAAATTTTTGACATACACCTCAGTTTCATTGAGAAGTCTCTATTTCAAATGAATTCCACTTAAAAATCATATATATATTTTTTCCAATTGATTTTTTTATATTTCTGACTATTTCTGACTTTGAAAAAAATATCGAAATTTTTCTTTCAACTTTTCTTTATTTATTATGAAAATTTAATTTTTCAGTTGATTTTTCATTTTTCTTTCAACTTTTCTTTATTTATTATGAAAATTAAATTTTTCAGTTGATTTTTCATTTTTGGGACTTAGAAAAATTTTCGATTTTTTTTCTCATATAATCTGACCTTCTATGGAATTGTTCATTTTTACACTTCTCATAATATACCTTTTAAACACACAAACAGCAAATGGCATTCTAGCGGGACTTAGAAAAATTTTCGAAATTTTCAAGAAAAAAAATTTTTGACATACACCTCAGTTTCATTGAGAAGTCTCTATTTCAAATGAATTCCACTTAAAAATCATATATATATTTTTTCCAATTGATTTTTTTATATTTCTGACTATTTCTGACTTTGAAAAAAATATCGAAATTTTTCTTTCAACTTTTCTTTATTTATTATGAAAATTTAATTTTTCAGTTGATTTTTCATTTTTCTTTCAACTTTTCTTTATTTATTATGAAAATTAAATTTTTCAGTTGATTTTTCATTTTTGGGACTTAGAAAAATTTTCGAAATTTTCAAGAAAAAAAATTTTTCACATACACCTCAGTTTCATTGAGAAGTTTCTATTTCAAATGCATTTCACTTAAAAATCAAAAAAATTGATTTTTTTATATTTCTGACTTTGAAAAAAATATCGAAATTTTTCTTTCAACTTTTCTTTATTTATTATGAAAATTTAATTTTTCAGTTGATTTTTCATTTTTCTTTCAACTTTTCTTTATTTATTATGAAAATTAAATTTTTCAGTTGATTTTTCATTTTTGGGACTTAGAAAAATTTTCGATTTTTTTTCTCATATAATCTGACCTTCTATGGAATTGTTCATTTTTACACTTCTCATAATATACCTTTTAAACACACAAACAGCAAATGGCATTCTAGCGGGACTTAGAAAAATTTTCGAAATTTTCAAGAAAAAAAATTTTTGACATACACCTCAGTTTCATTGAGAAGTCTCTATTTCAAATGAATTCCACTTAAAAATCATATATATATTTTTTCCAATTGATTTTTTTATATTTCTGACTATTTCTGACTTTGAAAAAAATATCGAAATTTTTCTTTCAACTTTTCTTTATTTATTATGAAAATTGAATTTTTCAGTTGATTTTTCATTTTTCTTTCAACTTTTCTTTATTTACTATGAAAATTAAATTTTTCAGTTGATTTTTCATTTTTGGGACTTAGAAAAATTTTCGATTTTTTTTCTCATATAATCTGACCTTCTATGGAATTGTTCATTTTTACACTTCTCATAATATACCTTTTAAACACACAAACAGCAAATGGCATTCTAGCGGGACTTTGAAAAATTTTCGAAATTTTCAAGAAAAAAAATTTTTGACATACACCTCAGTTTCATTGAGAAGTCTCTATTTCAAATGAATTCCACTTAAAAATCATACATATATTTTTTCCAATTGATTTTTTTATATTTCTGACTATTTCTGACTTTGAAAAAAATATCGAAATTTTTCTTTCAACTTTTCTTTATTTATTATGAAAATTGAATTTTTCAGTTGATTTTTCATTTTTCTTTCAACTTTTCTTTATTTACTATGAAAATTAAATTTTTCAGTTGATTTTTCATTTTTGGGACTTAGAAAAATTTTCGATTTTTTTTCTCATATAATCTGACCTTCTATGGAATTGTTCATTTTTACACTTCTCATAATATACCTTTTAAACACACAAACAGCAAATGGCATTCTAGCGGGACTTAGAAAAATTTTCGAAATTTTCAAGAAAAAAAATTTTTGACATACACCTCAGTTTCATTGAGAAGTCTCTATTTCAAATGAATTCCACTTAAAAATCATATATATATTTTTTCCAATTGATTTTTTTATATTTCTGACTATTTCTGACTTTGAAAAAATATCGAAATTTTTCTTTCAACTTTTCTTTATTTATTATGAAAATTGAATTTTTCAGTTGATTTTTCATTTTTCTTTCAACTTTTCTTTATTTATTATGAAAATTAAATTTTTCAGTTGATTTTTCATTTTTGGGACTTAGAAAAATTTTCGATTTTTTTTCTCATATAATCTGACCTTCTATGGAATTGTTCATTTTTACACTTCTCATAATATACCTTTTAAACACACAAACAGCAAATGGCATTCTAGCGGGACTTAGAAAAATTTTCGAAATTTTCAAGAAAAAAAATTTTTGACATACACCTCAGTTTCATTGAGAAGTCTCTATTTCAAATGAATTCCACTTAAAAATCATATATATATTTTTTCCAATTGATTTTTTTATATTTCTGACTATTTCTGACTTTGAAAAAAATATCGAAATTTTTCTTTCAACTTTTCTTTATTTATTATGAAAATTGAATTTTTCAGTTGATTTTTCATTTTTCTTTCAACTTTTCTTTATTTACTATGAAAATTAAATTTTTCAGTTGATTTTTCATTTTTGGGACTTAGAAAAATTTTCGATTTTTTTTCTCATATAATCTGACCTTCTATGGAATTGTTCATTTTTACACTTCTCATAATATACCTTTTAAACACACAAACAGCAAATGGCATTCTAGCGGGACTTTGAAAAATTTTCGAAATTTTCAAGAAAAAAAATTTTTGACATACACCTCAGTTTCATTGAGAAGTCTCTATTTCAAATGAATTCCACTTAAAAATCATATATATATTTTTTCCAATTGATTTTTTTATATTTCTGACTATTTCTGACTTTGAAAAAAATATCGAAATTTTTCTTTCAACTTTTCTTTATTTATTATGAAAATTGAATTTTTCAGTTGATTTTTCATTTTTCTTTCAACTTTTCTTTATTTACTATGAAAATTAAATTTTTCAGTTGATTTTTCATTTTTGGGACTTAGAAAAATTTTCGATTTTTTTTCTCATATAATCTGACCTTCTATGGAATTGTTCATTTTTACACTTCTCATAATATACCTTTTAAACACACAAACAGCAAATGGCATTCTAGCGGGACTTAGAAAAATTTTCGAAATTTTCAAGAAAAAAAATTTTTGACATACACCTCAGTTTCATTGAGAAGTCTCTATTTCAAATGAATTCCACTTAAAAATCATATATATATTTTTTCCAATTGATTTTTTTATATTTCTGACTATTTCTGACTTTGAAAAAAATATCGAAATTTTTCTTTCAACTTTTCTTTATTTATTATGAAAATTTAATTTTTCAGTTGATTTTTCATTTTTCTTTCAACTTTTCTTTATTTATTATGAAAATTAAATTTTTCAGTTGATTTTTCATTTTTGGGACTTAGAAAAATTTTCGATTTTTTTTCTCATATAATCTGACCTTCTATGGAATTGTTCATTTTTACACTTCTCATAATATACCTTTTAAACACACAAACAGCAAATGGCATTCTAGCGGGACTTAGAAAAATTTTCGAAATTTTCAAGAAAAAAAATTTTTGACATACACCTCAGTTTCATTGAGAAGTCTCTATTTCAAATGAATTCCACTTAAAAATCATATATATATTTTTTCCAATTGATTTTTTTATATTTCTGACTATTTCTGACTTTGAAAAAAATATCGAAATTTTTCTTTCAACTTTTCTTTATTTATTATGAAAATTTAATTTTTCAGTTGATTTTTCATTTTTCTTTCAACTTTTCTTTATTTATTATGAAAATTAAATTTTTCAGTTGATTTTTCATTTTTGGGACTTAGAAAAATTTTCGATTTTTTTTCTCATATAATCTGACCTTCTATGGAATTGTTCATTTTTACACTTCTCATAATATACCTTTTAAACACACAAACAGCAAATGGCATTCTAGCGGGACTATATTTTTTCCAATTGATTTTTTTATATTTCTGACTATTTCTGACTATTTCTGACTTTGAAAAAAATATCGAAATTTTTCTTTCAACTTTTCTTTATTTATTATGAAAATTTAATTTTTCAGTTGATTTTTCATTTTTCTTTCAACTTTTCTTTATTTATTATGAAAATTAAATTTTTCAGTTGATTTTTCATTTTTGGGACTTAGAAAAATTTTCGAAATTTTCAAGAAAAAAAATTTTTCACATACACCTCAGTTTCATTGAGAAGTTTCTATTTCAAATGCATTTCACTTAAAAATCAAAAAAATTGATTTTTTTATATTTCTGACTTTGAAAAAAATATCGAAATTTTTCTTTCAACTTTTCTTTATTTATTATGAAAATTTAATTTTTCAGTTGATTTTTCATTTTTCTTTCAACTTTTCTTTATTTATTATGAAAATTAAATTTTTCAGTTGATTTTTCATTTTTGGGACTTAGAAAAATTTTCGATTTTTTTTCTCATATAATCTGACCTTCTATGGAATTGTTCATTTTTACACTTCTCATAATATACCTTTTAAACACACAAACAGCAAATGGCATTCTAGCGGGACTTAGAAAAATTTTCGAAATTTTCAAGAAAAAAAATTTTTGACATACACCTCAGTTTCATTGAGAAGTCTCTATTTCAAATGAATTCCACTTAAAAATCATATATATATTTTTTCCAATTGATTTTTTTATATTTCTGACTATTTCTGACTTTGAAAAAAATATCGAAATTTTTCTTTCAACTTTTCTTTATTTATTATGAAAATTGAATTTTTCAGTTGATTTTTCATTTTTCTTTCAACTTTTCTTTATTTACTATGAAAATTAAATTTTTCAGTTGATTTTTCATTTTTGGGACTTAGAAAAATTTTCGATTTTTTTCCTCATATAATCTGACCTTCTATGGAATTGTTCATTTTTACACTTCTCATAATATACCTTTTAAACACACAAACAGCAAATGGCATTCTAGCGGGACTATATTTTTTCCAATTGATTTTTTTATATTTCTGACTATTTCTGACTTTGAAAAAAATATCGAAATTTTTCTTTCAACTTTTCTTTATTTATTATGAAAATTTAATTTTTCAGTTGATTTTTCATTTTTCTTTCAACTTTTCTTTATTTATTATGAAAATTAAATTTTTCAGTTGATTTTTCATTTTTGGGACTTAGAAAAATTTTCGATTTTTTTTCTCATATAATCTGACCTTCTATGGAATTGTTCATTTTTACACTTCTCATAATATACCTTTTAAACACACAAACAGCAAATGGCATTCTAGCGGGACTTAGAAAAATTTTCGAAATTTTCAAGAAAAAAAATTTTTGACATACACCTCAGTTTCATTGAGAAGTCTCTATTTCAAATGAATTCCACTTAAAAATCATATATATATTTTTTCCAATTGATTTTTTTATATTTCTGACTATTTCTGACTTTGAAAAAAATATCGAAATTTTTCTTTCAACTTTTCTTTATTTATTATGAAAATTTAATTTTTCAGTTGATTTTTCATTTTTCTTTCAACTTTTCTTTATTTATTATGAAAATTAAATTTTTCAGTTGATTTTTCATTTTTGGGACTTAGAAAAATTTTCGATTTTTTTTCTCATATAATCTGACCTTCTATGGAATTGTTCATTTTTACACTTCTCATAATATACCTTTTAAACACACAAACAGCAAATGGCATTCTAGCGGGACTTAGAAAAATTTTCGAAATTTTCAAGAAAAAAAATTTTTGACATACACCTCAGTTTCATTGAGAAGTCTCTATTTCAAATGAATTCCACTTAAAAATCATATATATATTTTTTCCAATTGATTTTTTTATATTTCTGACTATTTCTGACTTTGAAAAAAATATCGAAATTTTTCTTTCAACTTTTCTTTATTTATTATGAAAATTGAATTTTTCAGTTGATTTTTCATTTTTCTTTCAACTTTTCTTTATTTACTATGAAAATTAAATTTTTCAGTTGATTTTTCATTTTTGGGACTTAGAAAAATTTTCGATTTTTTTTCTCATATAATCTGACCTTCTATGGAATTGTTCATTTTTACACTTCTCATAATATACCTTTTAAACACACAAACAGCAAATGGCATTCTAGCGGGACTTTGAAAAATTTTCGAAATTTTCAAGAAAAAAAATTTTTGACATACACCTCAGTTTCATTGAGAAGTCTCTATTTCAAATGAATTCCACTTAAAAATCATATATATATTTTTTCCAATTGATTTTTTTATATTTCTGACTATTTCTGACTTTGAAAAAAATATCGAAATTTTTCTTTCAACTTTTCTTTATTTATTATGAAAATTGAATTTTTCAGTTGATTTTTCATTTTTCTTTCAACTTTTCTTTATTTACTATGAAAATTAAATTTTTCAGTTGATTTTTCATTTTTGGGACTTAGAAAAATTTTCGATTTTTTTTCTCATATAATCTGACCTTCTATGGAATTGTTCATTTTTACACTTCTCATAATATACCTTTTAAACACACAAACAGCAAATGGCATTCTAGCGGGACTTAGAAAAATTTTCGAAATTTTCAAGAAAAAAAATTTTTGACATACACCTCAGTTTCATTGAGAAGTCTCTATTTCAAATGAATTCCACTTAAAAATCATATATATATTTTTTCCAATTGATTTTTTTATATTTCTGACTATTTCTGACTTTGAAAAAAATATCGAAATTTTTCTTTCAACTTTTCTTTATTTATTATGAAAATTGAATTTTTCAGTTGATTTTTCATTTTTCTTTCAACTTTTCTTTATTTATTATGAAAATTAAATTTTTCAGTTGATTTTTCATTTTTGGGACTTAGAAAAATTTTCGATTTTTTTTCTCATATAATCTGACCTTCTATGGAATTGTTCATTTTTACACTTCTCATAATATACCTTTTAAACACACAAACAGCAAATGGCATTCTAGCGGGACTTAGAAAAATTTTCGAAATTTTCAAGAAAAAAAATTTTTGACATACACCTCAGTTTCATTGAGAAGTCTCTATTTCAAATGAATTCCACTTAAAAATCATATATATATTTTTTCCAATTGATTTTTTTATATTTCTGACTATTTCTGACTTTGAAAAAAATATCGAAATTTTTCTTTCAACTTTTCTTTATTTATTATGAAAATTTAATTTTTCAGTTGATTTTTCATTTTTCTTTCAACTTTTCTTTATTTATTATGAAAATTAAATTTTTCAGTTGATTTTTCATTTTTGGGACTTAGAAAAATTTTCGATTTTTTTTCTCATATAATCTGACCTTCTATGGAATTGTTCATTTTTACACTTCTCATAATATACCTTTTAAACACACAAACAGCAAATGGCATTCTAGCGGGACTATATTTTTTCCAATTGATTTTTTTATATTTCTGACTATTTCTGACTATTTCTGACTTTGAAAAAAATATCGAAATTTTTCTTTCAACTTTTCTTTATTTATTATGAAAATTTAATTTTTCAGTTGATTTTTCATTTTTCTTTCAACTTTTCTTTATTTATTATGAAAATTAAATTTTTCAGTTGATTTTTCATTTTTGGGACTTAGAAAAATTTTCGAAATTTTCAAGAAAAAAAATTTTTCACATTCACCTCAGTTTCATTGAGAAGTTTCTATTTCAAATGCATTTCACTTAAAAATCAAAAAAATTGATTTTTTTATATTTCTGACTTTGAAAAAAATATCGAAATTTTTCTTTCAACTTTTCTTTATTTATTATGAAAATTTAATTTTTCAGTTGATTTTTCATTTTTCTTTCAACTTTTCTTTATTTATTATGAAAATTAAATTTTTCAGTTGATTTTTCATTTTTGGGACTTAGAAAAATTTTCGATTTTTTTTCTCATATAATCTGACCTTCTATGGAATTGTTCATTTTTACACTTCTCATAATATACCTTTTAAACACACAAACAGCAAATGGCATTCTAGCGGGACTTAGAAAAATTTTCGAAATTTTCAAGAAAAAAAATTTTTGACATACACCTCAGTTTCATTGAGAAGTCTCTATTTCAAATGAATTCCACTTAAAAATCATATATATATTTTTTCCAATTGATTTTTTTATATTTCTGACTATTTCTGACTTTGAAAAAAATATCGAAATTTTTCTTTCAACTTTTCTTTATTTATTATGAAAATTTAATTTTTCAGTTGATTTTTCATTTTTCTTTCAACTTTTCTTTATTTATTATGAAAATTAAATTTTTCAGTTGATTTTTCATTTTTGGGACTTAGAAAAATTTTCGATTTTTTTTCTCATATAATCTGACCTTCTATGGAATTGTTCATTTTTACACTTCTCATAATATACCTTTTAAACACACA
Organism: Volucella zonaria; assembly: GCA_963966105.1. NCBI lineage: Eukaryota > Metazoa > Arthropoda > Insecta > Diptera > Syrphidae > Volucella > Volucella zonaria. The sequence goes on from CAWYQB010000408.1 coordinate 189,008, forward strand.
AACAGCAAATGGCATTCTAGCGGGACTATATTTTTTCCAATTGATTTTTTTATATTTCTGACTATTTCTGACTATTTCTGACTTTGAAAAAAATATCGAAATTTTTCTTTCAACTTTTCTTTATTTATTATGAAAATTTAATTTTTCAGTTGATTTTTCATTTTTCTTTCAACTTTTCTTTATTTATTATGAAAATTAAATTTTTCAGTTGATTTTTCATTTTTGGGACTTAGAAAAATTTTCGAAATTTTCAAGAAAAAAAATTTTTCACATTCACCTCAGTTTCATTGAGAAGTTTCTATTTCAAATGCATTTCACTTAAAAATCAAAAAAATTGATTTTTTTATATTTCTGACTTTGAAAAAAATATCGAAATTTTTCTTTCAACTTTTCTTTATTTATTATGAAAATTTAATTTTTCAGTTGATTTTTCATTTTTCTTTCAACTTTTCTTTATTTATTATGAAAATTAAATTTTTCAGTTGATTTTTCATTTTTGGGACTTAGAAAAATTTTCGATTTTTTTTCTCATATAATCTGACCTTCTATGGAATTGTTCATTTTTACACTTCTCATAATATACCTTTTAAACACACAAACAGCAAATGGCATTCTAGCGGGACTTAGAAAAATTTTCGAAATTTTCAAGAAAAAAAATTTTTGACATACACCTCAGTTTCATTGAGAAGTCTCTATTTCAAATGAATTCCACTTAAAAATCATATATATATTTTTTCCAATTGATTTTTTTATATTTCTGACTATTTCTGACTTTGAAAAAAATATCGAAATTTTTCTTTCAACTTTTCTTTATTTATTATGAAAATTGAATTTTTCAGTTGATTTTTCATTTTTCTTTCAACTTTTCTTTATTTACTATGAAAATTAAATTTTTCAGTTGATTTTTCATTTTTGGGACTTAGAAAAATTTTCGATTTTTTTTCTCATATAATCTGACCTTCTATGGAATTGTTCATTTTTACACTTCTCATAATATACCTTTTAAACACACAAACAGCAAATGGCATTCTAGCGGGACTTAGAAAAATTTTCGAAATTTTCAAGAAAAGAAATTTTTGACATACACCTCAGTTTCATTGAGAAGTCTCTATTTCAAATGAATTCCACTTAAAAATCATATATATATTTTTTCCAATTGATTTTTTTATATTTCTGACTATTTCTGACTTTGAAAAAAATATCGAAATTTTTCTTTCAACTTTTCTTTATTTATTATGAAAATTGAATTTTTCAGTTGATTTTTCATTTTTCTTTCAACTTTTCTTTATTTACTATGAAAATTAAATTTTTCAGTTGATTTTTCATTTTTGGGACTTAGAAAAATTTTCGATTTTTTTTCTCATATAATCTGACCTTCTATGGAATTGTTCATTTTTACACTTCTCATAATATACCTTTTAAACACACAAACAGCAAATGGCATTCTAGCGGGACTTAGAAAAATTTTCGAAATTTTCAAGAAAAAAAATTTTTGACATACACCTCAGTTTCATTGAGAAGTCTCTATTTCAAATGAATTCCACTTAAAAATCATATATATATTTTTTCCAATTGATTTTTTTATATTTCTGACTATTTCTGACTTTGAAAAAAATATCGAAATTTTTCTTTCAACTTTTCTTTATTTATTATGAAAATTTAATTTTTCAGTTGATTTTTCATTTTTCTTTCAACTTTTCTTTATTTATTATGAAAATTAAATTTTTCAGTTGATTTTTCATTTTTGGGACTTAGAAAAATTTTCGATTTTTTTTCTCATATAATCTGACCTTCTATGGAATTGTTCATTTTTACACTTCTCATAATATACCTTTTAAACACACAAACAGCAAATGGCATTCTAGCGGGACTTAGAAAAATTTTCGAAATTTTCAAGAAAAAAAATTTTTGACATACACCTCAGTTTCATTGAGAAGTCTCTATTTCAAATGAATTCCACTTAAAAATCATATATATATTTTTTCCAATTGATTTTTTTATATTTCTGACTATTTCTGACTTTGAAAAAAATATCGAAATTTTTCTTTCAACTTTTCTTTATTTATTATGAAAATTTAATTTTTCAGTTGATTTTTCATTTTTCTTTCAACTTTTCTTTATTTATTATGAAAATTAAATTTTTCAGTTGATTTTTCATTTTTGGGACTTAGAAAAATTTTCGAAATTTTCAAGAAAAAAAATTTTTCACATACACCTCAGTTTCATTGAGAAGTTTCTATTTCAAATGCATTTCACTTAAAAATCAAAAAAATTGATTTTTTTATATTTCTGACTTTGAAAAAAATATCGAAATTTTTCTTTCAACTTTTCTTTATTTATTATGAAAATTTAATTTTTCAGTTGATTTTTCATTTTTCTTTCAACTTTTCTTTATTTATTATGAAAATTAAATTTTTCAGTTGATTTTTCATTTTTGGGACTTAGAAAAATTTTCGATTTTTTTTCTCATATAATCTGACCTTCTATGGAATTGTTCATTTTTACACTTCTCATAATATACCTTTTAAACACACAAACAGCAAATGGCATTCTAGCGGGACTTAGAAAAATTTTCGAAATTTTCAAGAAAAAAAATTTTTGACATACACCTCAGTTTCATTGAGAAGTCTCTATTTTAAATGAATTCCACTTAAAAATCATATATATATTTTTTCCAATTGATTTTTTTATATTTCTGACTATTTCTGACTTTGAAAAAAATATCGAAATTTTTCTTTCAACTTTTCTTTATTTATTATGAAAATTTAATTTTTCAGTTGATTTTTCATTTTTCTTTCAACTTTTCTTTATTTATTATGAAAATTAAATTTTTCAGTTGATTTTTCATTTTTGGGACTTAGAAAAATTTTCGATTTTTTTTCTCATATAATCTGACCTTCTATGGAATTGTTCATTTTTACACTTCTCATAATATACCTTTTAAACACACAAACAGCAAATGGCATTCTAGCGGGACTTAGAAAAATTTTCGAAATTTTCAAGAAAAAAAATTTTTGACATACACCTCAGTTTCATTGAGAAGTCTCTATTTCAAATGAATTCCACTTAAAAATCATATATATATTTTTTCCAATTGATTTTTTTATATTTCTGACTATTTCTGACTTTGAAAAAAATATCGAAATTTTTCTTTCAACTTTTCTTTATTTATTATGAAAATTTAATTTTTCAGTTGATTTTTCATTTTTCTTTCAACTTTTCTTTATTTATTATGAAAATTAAATTTTTCAGTTGATTTTTCATTTTTGGGACTTAGAAAAATTTTCGATTTTTTTTCTCATATAATCTGACCTTCTATGGAATTGTTCATTTTTACACTTCTCATAATATACCTTTTAAACACACAAACAGCAAATGGCATTCTAGCGGGACTATATTTTTTCCAATTGATTTTTTTATATTTCTGACTATTTCTGACTATTTCTGACTTTGAAAAAAATATCGAAATTTTTCTTTCAACTTTTCTTTATTTATTATGAAAATTTAATTTTTCAGTTGATTTTTCATTTTTCTTTCAACTTTTCTTTATTTATTATGAAAATTAAATTTTTCAGTTGATTTTTCATTTTTGGGACTTAGAAAAATTTTCGAAATTTTCAAGAAAAAAAATTTTTCACATTCACCTCAGTTTCATTGAGAAGTTTCTATTTCAAATGCATTTCACTTAAAAATCAAAAAAATTGATTTTTTTATATTTCTGACTTTGAAAAAAATATCGAAATTTTTCTTTCAACTTTTCTTTATTTATTATGAAAATTTAATTTTTCAGTTGATTTTTCATTTTTCTTTCAACTTTTCTTTATTTATTATGAAAATTAAATTTTTCAGTTGATTTTTCATTTTTGGGACTTAGAAAAATTTTCGATTTTTTTTCTCATATAATCTGACCTTCTATGGAATTGTTCATTTTTACACTTCTCATAATATACCTTTTAAACACACAAACAGCAAATGGCATTCTAGCGGGACTTAGAAAAATTTTCGAAATTTTCAAGAAAAAAAATTTTTGACATACACCTCAGTTTCATTGAGAAGTCTCTATTTCAAATGAATTCCACTTAAAAATCATATATATATTTTTTCCAATTGATTTTTTTATATTTCTGACTATTTCTGACTTTGAAAAAAATATCGAAATTTTTCTTTCAACTTTTCTTTATTTATTATGAAAATTGAATTTTTCAGTTGATTTTTCATTTTTCTTTCAACTTTTCTTTATTTACTATGAAAATTAAATTTTTCAGTTGATTTTTCATTTTTGGGACTTAGAAAAATTTTCGATTTTTTTTCTCATATAATCTGACCTTCTATGGAATTGTTCATTTTTACACTTCTCATAATATACCTTTTAAACACACAAACAGCAAATGGCATTCTAGCGGGACTTAGAAAAATTTTCGAAATTTTCAAGAAAAAAAATTTTTGACATACACCTCAGTTTCATTGAGAAGTCTCTATTTCAAATGAATTCCACTTAAAAATCATATATATATTTTTTCCAATTGATTTTTTTATATTTCTGACTATTTCTGACTTTGAAAAAAATATCGAAATTTTTCTTTCAACTTTTCTTTATTTATTATGAAAATTGAATTTTTCAGTTGATTTTTCATTTTTCTTTCAACTTTTCTTTATTTACTATGAAAATTAAATTTTTCAGTTGATTTTTCATTTTTGGGACTTAGAAAAATTTTCGATTTTTTTTCTCATATAATCTGACCTTCTATGGAATTGTTCATTTTTACACTTCTCATAATATACCTTTTAAACACACAAACAGCAAATGGCATTCTAGCGGGACTTAGAAAAATTTTCGAAATTTTCAAGAAAAAAAATTTTTGACATACACCTCAGTTTCATTGAGAAGTCTCTATTTCAAATGAATTCCACTTAAAAATCATATATATATTTTTTCCAATTGATTTTTTTATATTTCTGACTATTTCTGACTTTGAAAAAAATATCGAAATTTTTCTTTCAACTTTTCTTTATTTATTATGAAAATTTAATTTTTCAGTTGATTTTTCATTTTTCTTTCAACTTTTCTTTATTTATTATGAAAATTAAATTTTTCAGTTGATTTTTCATTTTTGGGACTTAGAAAAATTTTCGATTTTTTTTCTCATATAATCTGACCTTCTATGGAATTGTTCATTTTTACACTTCTCATAATATACCTTTTAAACACACAAACAGCAAATGGCATTCTAGCGGGACTTAGAAAAATTTTCGAAATTTTCAAGAAAAAAAATTTTTGACATACACCTCAGTTTCATTGAGAAGTCTCTATTTCAAATGAATTCCACTTAAAAATCATATATATATTTTTTCCAATTGATTTTTTTATATTTCTGACTATTTCTGACTTTGAAAAAAATATCGAAATTTTTCTTTCAACTTTTCTTTATTTATTATGAAAATTGAATTTTTCAGTTGATTTTTCATTTTTCTTTCAACTTTTCTTTATTTACTATGAAAATTAAATTTTTCAGTTGATTTTTCATTTTTGGGACTTAGAAAAATTTTCGATTTTTTTTCTCATATAATCTGACCTTCTATGGAATTGTTCATTTTTACACTTCTCATAATATACCTTTTAAACACACAAACAGCAAATGGCATTCTAGCGGGACTTTGAAAAATTTTCGAAATTTTCAAGAAAAAAAATTTTTGACATACACCTCAGTTTCATTGAGAAGTCTCTATTTCAAATGAATTCCACTTAAAAATCATATATATATTTTTTCCAATTGATTTTTTTATATTTCTGACTATTTCTGACTTTGAAAAAAATATCGAAATTTTTCTTTCAACTTTTCTTTATTTATTATGAAAATTGAATTTTTCAGTTGATTTTTCATTTTTCTTTCAACTTTTCTTTATTTACTATGAAAATTAAATTTTTCAGTTGATTTTTCATTTTTGGGACTTAGAAAAATTTTCGATTTTTTTTCTCATATAATCTGACCTTCTATGGAATTGTTCATTTTTACACTTCTCATAATATACCTTTTAAACACACAAACAGCAAATGGCATTCTAGCGGGACTTAGAAAAATTTTCGAAATTTTCAAGAAAAAAAATTTTTGACATACACCTCAGTTTCATTGAGAAGTCTCTATTTCAAATGAATTCCACTTAAAAATCATATATATATTTTTTCCAATTGATTTTTTTATATTTCTGACTATTTCTGACTTTGAAAAAATATCGAAATTTTTCTTTCAACTTTTCTTTATTTATTATGAAAATTGAATTTTTCAGTTGATTTTTCATTTTTCTTTCAACTTTTCTTTATTTATTATGAAAATTAAATTTTTCAGTTGATTTTTCATTTTTGGGACTTAGAAAAATTTTCGATTTTTTTTCTCATATAATCTGACCTTCTATGGAATTGTTCATTTTTACACTTCTCATAATATACCTTTTAAACACACAAACAGCAAATGGCATTCTAGCGGGACTTAGAAAAATTTTCGAAATTTTCAAGAAAAAAAATTTTTGACATACACCTCAGTTTCATTGAGAAGTCTCTATTTCAAATGAATTCCACTTAAAAATCATATATATATTTTTTCCAATTGATTTTTTTATATTTCTGACTATTTCTGACTTTGAAAAAAATATCGAAATTTTTCTTTCAACTTTTCTTTATTTATTATGAAAATTTAATTTTTCAGTTGATTTTTCATTTTTCTTTCAACTTTTCTTTATTTATTATGAAAATTAAATTTTTCAGTTGATTTTTCATTTTTGGGACTTAGAAAAATTTTCGATTTTTTTTCTCATATAATCTGACCTTCTATGGAATTGTTCATTTTTACACTTCTCATAATATACCTTTTAAACACACAAACAGCAAATGGCATTCTAGCGGGACTTAGAAAAATTTTCGAAATTTTCAAGAAAAAAAATTTTTGACATACACCTCAGTTTCATTGAGAAGTCTCTATTTCAAATGAATTCCACTTAAAAATCATATATATATTTTTTCCAATTGATTTTTTTATATTTCTGACTATTTCTGACTTTGAAAAAATATCGAAATTTTTCTTTCAACTTTTCTTTATTTATTATGAAAATTGAATTTTTCAGTTGATTTTTCATTTTTCTTTCAACTTTTCTTTATTTATTATGAAAATTAAATTTTTCAGTTGATTTTTCATTTTTGGGACTTAGAAAAATTTTCGATTTTTTTTCTCATATAATCTGACCTTCTATGGAATTGTTCATTTTTACACTTCTCATAATATACCTTTTAAACACACAAACAGCAAATGGCATTCTAGCGGGACTTTGAAAAATTTTCGAAATTTTCAAGAAAAAAAATTTTTGACATACACCTCAGTTTCATTGAGAAGTCTCTATTTCAAATGAATTCCACTTAAAAATCATATATATATTTTTTCCAATTGATTTTTTTATATTTCTGACTATTTCTGACTTTGAAAAAAATATCGAAATTTTTCTTTCAACTTTTCTTTATTTATTATGAAAATTGAATTTTTCAGTTGATTTTTCATTTTTCTTTCAACTTTTCTTTATTTACTATGAAAATTAAATTTTTCAGTTGATTTTTCATTTTTGGGACTTAGAAAAATTTTCGATTTTTTTTCTCATATAATCTGACCTTCTATGGAATTGTTCATTTTTACACTTCTCATAATATACCTTTTAAACACACAAACAGCAAATGGCATTCTAGCGGGACTTAGAAAAATTTTCGAAATTTTCAAGAAAAAAAATTTTTGACATACACCTCAGTTTCATTGAGAAGTCTCTATTTCAAATGAATTCCACTTAAAAATCATATATATATTTTTTCCAATTGATTTTTTTATATTTCTGACTATTTCTGACTTTGAAAAAAATATCGAAATTTTTCTTTCAACTTTTCTTTATTTATTATGAAAATTTAATTTTTCAGTTGATTTTTCATTTTTCTTTCAACTTTTCTTTATTTATTATGAAAATTAAATTTTTCAGTTGATTTTTCATTTTTGGGACTTAGAAAAATTTTCGAAATTTTCAAGAAAAAAAATTTTTCACATACACCTCAGTTTCATTGAGAAGTTTCTATTTCAAATGCATTTCACTTAAAAATCAAAAAAATTGATTTTTTTATATTTCTGACTTTGAAAAAAATATCGAAATTTTTCTTTCAACTTTTCTTTATTTATTATGAAAATTTAATTTTTCAGTTGATTTTTCATTTTTCTTTCAACTTTTCTTTATTTATTATGAAAATTAAATTTTTCAGTTGATTTTTCATTTTTGGGACTTAGAAAAATTTTCGATTTTTTTTCTCATATAATCTGACCTTCTATGGAATTGTTCATTTTTACACTTCTCATAATATACCTTTTAAACACACAAACAGCAAATGGCATTCTAGCGGGACTTAGAAAAATTTTCGAAATTTTCAAGAAAAAAAATTTTTGACATACACCTCAGTTTCATTGAGAAGTCTCTATTTCAAATGAATTCCACTTAAAAATCATATATATATTTTTTCCAATTGATTTTTTTATATTTCTGACTATTTCTGACTTTGAAAAAAATATCGAAATTTTTCTTTCAACTTTTCTTTATTTATTATGAAAATTGAATTTTTCAGTTGATTTTTCATTTTTCTTTCAACTTTTCTTTATTTACTATGAAAATTAAATTTTTCAGTTGATTTTTCATTTTTGGGACTTAGAAAAATTTTCGATTTTTTTTCTCATATAATCTGACCTTCTATGGAATTGTTCATTTTTACACTTCTCATAATATACCTTTTAAACACACAAACAGCAAATGGCATTCTAGCGGGACTTAGAAAAATTTTCGAAATTTTCAAGAAAAAAAATTTTTGACATACACCTCAGTTTCATTGAGAAGTCTCTATTTCAAATGAATTCCACTTAAAAATCATATATATATTTTTTCCAATTGATTTTTTTATATTTCTGACTATTTCTGACTTTGAAAAAATATCGAAATTTTTCTTTCAACTTTTCTTTATTTATTATGAAAATTGAATTTTTCAGTTGATTTTTCATTTTTCTTTCAACTTTTCTTTATTTATTATGAAAATTAAATTTTTCAGTTGATTTTTCATTTTTGGGACTTAGAAAAATTTTCGATTTTTTTTCTCATATAATCTGACCTTCTATGGAATTGTTCATTTTTACACTTCTCATAATATACCTTTTAAACACACAAACAGCAAATGGCATTCTAGCGGGACTTAGAAAAATTTTCGAAATTTTCAAGAAAAAAAATTTTTGACATACACCTCAGTTTCATTGAGAAGTCTCTATTTCAAATGAATTCCACTTAAAAATCATATATATATTTTTTCCAATTGATTTTTTTATATTTCTGACTATTTCTGACTTTGAAAAAAATATCGAAATTTTTCTTTCAACTTTTCTTTATTTATTATGAAAATTTAATTTTTCAGTTGATTTTTCATTTTTCTTTCAACTTTTCTTTATTTATTATGAAAATTAAATTTTTCAGTTGATTTTTCATTTTTGGGACTTAGAAAAATTTTCGATTTTTTTTCTCATATAATCTGACCTTCTATGGAATTGTTCATTTTTACACTTCTCATAATATACCTTTTAAACACACAAACAGCAAATGGCATTCTAGCGGGACTTAGAAAAATTTTCGAAATTTTCAAGAAAAAAAATTTTTGACATACACCTCAGTTTCATTGAGAAGTCTCTATTTCAAATGAATTCCACTTAAAAATCATATATATATTTTTTCCAATTGATTTTTTTATATTTCTGACTATTTCTGACTTTGAAAAAATATCGAAATTTTTCTTTCAACTTTTCTTTATTTATTATGAAAATTGAATTTTTCAGTTGATTTTTCATTTTTCTTTCAACTTTTCTTTATTTATTATGAAAATTAAATTTTTCAGTTGATTTTTCATTTTTGGGACTTAGAAAAATTTTCGATTTTTTTTCTCATATAATCTGACCTTCTATGGAATTGTTCATTTTTACACTTCTCATAATATACCTTTTAAACACACAAACAGCAAATGGCATTCTAGCGGGACTTTGAAAAATTTTCGAAATTTTCAAGAAAAAAAATTTTTGACATACACCTCAGTTTCATTGAGAAGTCTCTATTTCAAATGAATTCCACTTAAAAATCATATATATATTTTTTCCAATTGATTTTTTTATATTTCTGACTATTTCTGACTTTGAAAAAAATATCGAAATTTTTCTTTCAACTTTTCTTTATTTATTATGAAAATTGAATTTTTCAGTTGATTTTTCATTTTTCTTTCAACTTTTCTTTATTTACTATGAAAATTAAATTTTTCAGTTGATTTTTCATTTTTGGGACTTAGAAAAATTTTCGATTTTTTTTCTCATATAATCTGACCTTCTATGGAATTGTTCATTTTTACACTTCTCATAATATACCTTTTAAACACACAAACAGCAAATGGCATTCTAGCGGGACTTAGAAAAATTTTCGAAATTTTCAAGAAAAAAAATTTTTGACATACACCTCAGTTTCATTGAGAAGTCTCTATTTCAAATGAATTCCACTTAAAAATCATATATATATTTTTTCCAATTGATTTTTTTATATTTCTGACTATTTCTGACTTTGAAAAAAATATCGAAATTTTTCTTTCAACTTTTCTTTATTTATTATGAAAATTTAATTTTTCAGTTGATTTTTCATTTTTCTTTCAACTTTTCTTTATTTATTATGAAAATTAAATTTTTCAGTTGATTTTTCATTTTTGGGACTTAGAAAAATTTTCGAAATTTTCAAGAAAAAAAATTTTTCACATACACCTCAGTTTCATTGAGAAGTTTCTATTTCAAATGCATTTCACTTAAAAATCAAAAAAATTGATTTTTTTATATTTCTGACTTTGAAAAAAATATCGAAATTTTTCTTTCAACTTTTCTTTATTTATTATGAAAATTTAATTTTTCAGTTGATTTTTCATTTTTCTTTCAACTTTTCTTTATTTATTATGAAAATTAAATTTTTCAGTTGATTTTTCATTTTTGGGACTTAGAAAAATTTTCGATTTTTTTTCTCATATAATCTGACCTTCTATGGAATTGTTCATTTTTACACTTCTCATAATATACCTTTTAAACACACAAACAGCAAATGGCATTCTAGCGGGACTTAGAAAAATTTTCGAAATTTTCAAGAAAAAAAATTTTTGACATACACCTCAGTTTCATTGAGAAGTCTCTATTTCAAATGAATTCCACTTAAAAATCATATATATATTTTTTCCAATTGATTTTTTTATATTTCTGACTATTTCTGACTTTGAAAAAAATATCGAAATTTTTCTTTCAACTTTTCTTTATTTATTATGAAAATTGAATTTTTCAGTTGATTTTTCATTTTTCTTTCAACTTTTCTTTATTTACTATGAAAATTAAATTTTTCAGTTGATTTTTCATTTTTGGGACTTAGAAAAATTTTCGATTTTTTTTCTCATATAATCTGACCTTCTATGGAATTGTTCATTTTTACACTTCTCATAATATACCTTTTAAACACACAAACAGCAAATGGCATTCTAGCGGGACTTTGAAAAATTTTCGAAATTTTCAAGAAAAAAAATTTTTGACATACACCTCAGTTTCATTGAGAAGTCTCTATTTCAAATGAATTCCACTTAAAAATCATATATATATTTTTTCCAATTGATTTTTTTATATTTCTGACTATTTCTGACTTTGAAAAAAATATCGAAATTTTTCTTTCAACTTTTCTTTATTTATTATGAAAATTGAATTTTTCAGTTGATTTTTCATTTTTCTTTCAACTTTTCTTTATTTACTATGAAAATTAAATTTTTCAGTTGATTTTTCATTTTTGGGACTTAGAAAAATTTTCGATTTTTTTTCTCATATAATCTGACCTTCTATGGAATTGTTCATTTTTACACTTCTCATAATATACCTTTTAAACACACAAACAGCAAATGGCATTCTAGCGGGACTTAGAAAAATTTTCGAAATTTTCAAGAAAAAAAATTTTTGACATACACCTCAGTTTCATTGAGAAGTCTCTATTTCAAATGAATTCCACTTAAAAATCATATATATATTTTTTCCAATTGATTTTTTTATATTTCTGACTATTTCTGACTTTGAAAAAATATCGAAATTTTTCTTTCAACTTTTCTTTATTTATTATGAAAATTGAATTTTTCAGTTGATTTTTCATTTTTCTTTCAACTTTTCTTTATTTATTATGAAAATTAAATTTTTCAGTTGATTTTTCATTTTTGGGACTTAGAAAAATTTTCGATTTTTTTTCTCATATAATCTGACCTTCTATGGAATTGTTCATTTTTACACTTCTCATAATATACCTTTTAAACACACAAACAGCAAATGGCATTCTAGCGGGACTTAGAAAAATTTTCGAAATTTTCAAGAAAAAAAATTTTTGACATACACCTCAGTTTCATTGAGAAGTCTCTATTTCAAATGAATTCCACTTAAAAATCATATATATATTTTTTCCAATTGATTTTTTTATATTTCTGACTATTTCTGACTTTGAAAAAAATATCGAAATTTTTCTTTCAACTTTTCTTTATTTATTATGAAAATTTAATTTTTCAGTTGATTTTTCATTTTTCTTTCAACTTTTCTTTATTTATTATGAAAATTAAATTTTTCAGTTGATTTTTCATTTTTGGGACTTAGAAAAATTTTCGATTTTTTTTCTCATATAATCTGACCTTCTATGGAATTGTTCATTTTTACACTTCTCATAATATACCTTTTAAACACACAAACAGCAAATGGCATTCTAGCGGGACTTAGAAAAATTTTCGAAATTTTCAAGAAAAAAAATTTTTGACATACACCTCAGTTTCATTGAGAAGTCTCTATTTCAAATGAATTCCACTTAAAAATCATATATATATTTTTTCCAATTGATTTTTTTATATTTCTGACTATTTCTGACTTTGAAAAAATATCGAAATTTTTCTTTCAACTTTTCTTTATTTATTATGAAAATTGAATTTTTCAGTTGATTTTTCATTTTTCTTTCAACTTTTCTTTATTTATTATGAAAATTAAATTTTTCAGTTGATTTTTCATTTTTGGGACTTAGAAAAATTTTCGATTTTTTTTCTCATATAATCTGACCTTCTATGGAATTGTTCATTTTTACACTTCTCATAATATACCTTTTAAACACACAAACAGCAAATGGCATTCTAGCGGGACTTAGAAAAATTTTCGAAATTTTCAAGAAAAAAAATTTTTGACATACACCTCAGTTTCATTGAGAAGTCTCTATTTCAAATGAATTCCACTTAAAAATCATATATATATTTTTTCCAATTGATTTTTTTATATTTCTGACTATTTCTGACTTTGAAAAAATATCGAAATTTTTCTTTCAACTTTTCTTTATTTATTATGAAAATTGAATTTTTCAGTTGATTTTTCATTTTTCTTTCAACTTTTCTTTATTTATTATGAAAATTAAATTTTTCAGTTGATTTTTCATTTTTGGGACTTAGAAAAATTTTCGATTTTTTTTCTCATATAATCTGACCTTCTATGGAATTGTTCATTTTTACACTTCTCATAATATACCTTTTAAACACACAAACAGCAAATGGCATTCTAGCGGGACTTAGAAAAATTTTCGAAATTTTCAAGAAAAAAAATTTTTGACATACACCTCAGTTTCATTGAGAAGTCTCTATTTCAAATGAATTCCACTTAAAAATCATATATATATTTTTTCCAATTGATTTTTTTATATTTCTGACTATTTCTGACTTTGAAAAAAATATCGAAATTTTTCTTTCAACTTTTCTTTATTTATTATGAAAATTTAATTTTTCAGTTGATTTTTCATTTTTCTTTCAACTTTTCTTTATTTATTATGAAAATTAAATTTTTCAGTTGATTTTTCATTTTTGGGACTTAGAAAAATTTTCGATTTTTTTTCTCATATAATCTGACCTTCTATGGAATTGTTCATTTTTACACTTCTCATAATATACCTTTTAAACACACAAACAGCAAATGGCATTCTAGCGGGACTTAGAAAAATTTTCGAAATTTTCAAGAAAAAAAATTTTTGACATACACCTCAGTTTCATTGAGAAGTCTCTATTTCAAATGAATTCCACTTAAAAATCATATATATATTTTTTCCAATTGATTTTTTTATATTTCTGACTATTTCTGACTTTGAAAAAATATCGAAATTTTTCTTTCAACTTTTCTTTATTTATTATGAAAATTGAATTTTTCAGTTGATTTTTCATTTTTCTTTCAACTTTTCTTTATTTATTATGAAAATTAAATTTTTCAGTTGATTTTTCATTTTTGGGACTTAGAAAAATTTTCGATTTTTTTTCTCATATAATCTGACCTTCTATGGAATTGTTCATTTTTACACTTCTCATAATATACCTTTTAAACACACAAACAGCAAATGGCATTCTAGCGGGACTTTGAAAAATTTTCGAAATTTTCAAGAAAAAAAATTTTTGACATACACCTCAGTTTCATTGAGAAGTCTCTATTTCAAATGAATTCCACTTAAAAATCATATATATATTTTTTCCAATTGATTTTTTTATATTTCTGACTATTTCTGACTTTGAAAAAAATATCGAAATTTTTCTTTCAACTTTTCTTTATTTATTATGAAAATTTAATTTTTCAGTTGATTTTTCATTTTTCTTTCAACTTTTCTTTATTTACTATGAAAATTAAATTTTTCAGTTGATTTTTCATTTTTGGGACTTAGAAAAATTTTCGATTTTTTTTCTCATATAATCTGACCTTCTATGGAATTGTTCATTTTTACACTTCTCATAATATACCTTTTAAACACACAAACAGCAAATGGCATTCTAGCGGGACTTAGAAAAATTTTCGAAATTTTCAAGAAAAAAAATTTTTGACATACACCTCAGTTTCATTGAGAAGTCTCTATTTCAAATGAATTCCACTTAAAAATCATATATATATTTTTTCCAATTGATTTTTTTATATTTCTGACTATTTCTGACTTTGAAAAAATATCGAAATTTTTCTTTCAACTTTTCTTTATTTATTATGAAAATTGAATTTTTCAGTTGATTTTTCATTTTTCTTTCAACTTTTCTTTATTTATTATGAAAATTAAATTTTTCAGTTGATTTTTCATTTTTGGGACTTAGAAAAATTTTCGATTTTTTTTCTCATATAATCTGACCTTCTATGGAATTGTTCATTTTTACACTTCTCATAATATACCTTTTAAACACACAAACAGCAAATGGCATTCTAGCGGGACTTAGAAAAATTTTCGAAATTTTCAAGAAAAAAAATTTTTGACATACACCTCAGTTTCATTGAGAAGTCTCTATTTCAAATGAATTCCACTTAAAAATCATATATATATTTTTTCCAATTGATTTTTTTATATTTCTGACTATTTCTGACTTTGAAAAAAATATCGAAATTTTTCTTTCAACTTTTCTTTATTTATTATGAAAATTTAATTTTTCAGTTGATTTTTCATTTTTCTTTCAACTTTTCTTTATTTATTATGAAAATTAAATTTTTCAGTTGATTTTTCATTTTTGGGACTTAGAAAAATTTTCGATTTTTTTTCTCATATAATCTGACCTTCTATGGAATTGTTCATTTTTACACTTCTCATAATATACCTTTTAAACACACAAACAGCAAATGGCATTCTAGCGGGACTTAGAAAAATTTTCGAAATTTTCAAGAAAAAAAATTTTTGACATACACCTCAGTTTCATTGAGAAGTCTCTATTTCAAATGAATTCCACTTAAAAATCATATATATATTTTTTCCAATTGATTTTTTTATATTTCTGACTATTTCTGACTTTGAAAAAAATATCGAAATTTTTCTTTCAACTTTTCTTTATTTATTATGAAAATTTAATTTTTCAGTTGATTTTTCATTTTTCTTTCAACTTTTCTTTATTTATTATGAAAATTAAATTTTTCAGTTGATTTTTCATTTTTGGGACTTAGAAAAATTTTCGATTTTTTTTCTCATATAATCTGACCTTCTATGGAATTGTTCATTTTTACACTTCTCATAATATACCTTTTAAACACACAAACAGCAAATGGCATTCTAGCGGGACTTAGAAAAATTTTCGAAATTTTCAAGAAAAAAAATTTTTGACATACACCTCAGTTTCATTGAGAAGTCTCTATTTCAAATGAATTCCACTTAAAAATCATATATATATTTTTTCCAATTGATTTTTTTATATTTCTGACTATTTCTGACTTTGAAAAAAATATCGAAATTTTTCTTTCAACTTTTCTTTATTTATTATGAAAATTTAATTTTTCAGTTGATTTTTCATTTTTCTTTCAACTTTTCTTTATTTATTATGAAAATTAAATTTTTCAGTTGATTTTTCATTTTTGGGACTTAGAAAAATTTTCGATTTTTTTTCTCATATAATCTGACCTTCTATGGAATTGTTCATTTTTACACTTCTCATAATATACCTTTTAAACACACAAACAGCAAATGGCATTCTAGCGGGACTTAGAAAAATTTTCGAAATTTTCAAGAAAAAAAATTTTTGACATACACCTCAGTTTCATTGAGAAGTCTCTATTTCAAATGAATTCCACTTAAAAATCATATATATATTTTTTCCAATTGATTTTTTTATATTTCTGACTATTTCTGACTTTGAAAAAATATCGAAATTTTTCTTTCAACTTTTCTTTATTTATTATGAAAATTGAATTTTTCAGTTGATTTTTCATTTTTCTTTCAACTTTTCTTTATTTATTATGAAAATTAAATTTTTCAGTTGATTTTTCATTTTTGGGACTTAGAAAAATTTTCGATTTTTTTTCTCATATAATCTGACCTTCTATGGAATTGTTCATTTTTACACTTCTCATAATATACCTTTTAAACACACAAACAGCAAATGGCATTCTAGCGGGACTTTGAAAAATTTTCGAAATTTTCAAGAAAAAAAATTTTTGACATACACCTCAGTTTCATTGAGAAGTCTCTATTTCAAATGAATTCCACTTAAAAATCATATATATATTTTTTCCAATTGATTTTTTTATATTTCTGACTATTTCTGACTTTGAAAAAAATATCGAAATTTTTCTTTCAACTTTTCTTTATTTATTATGAAAATTTAATTTTTCAGTTGATTTTTCATTTTTCTTTCAACTTTTCTTTATTTACTATGAAAATTAAATTTTTCAGTTGATTTTTCATTTTTGGGACTTAGAAAAATTTTCGATTTTTTTTCTCATATAATCTGACCTTCTATGGAATTGTTCATTTTTACACTTCTCATAATATACCTTTTAAACACACAAACAGCAAATGGCATTCTAGCGGGACTTAGAAAAATTTTCGAAATTTTCAAGAAAAAAAATTTTTGACATACACCTCAGTTTCATTGAGAAGTCTCTATTTCAAATGAATTCCACTTAAAAATCATATATATATTTTTTCCAATTGATTTTTTTATATTTCTGACTATTTCTGACTTTGAAAAAATATCGAAATTTTTCTTTCAACTTTTCTTTATTTATTATGAAAATTGAATTTTTCAGTTGATTTTTCATTTTTCTTTCAACTTTTCTTTATTTATTATGAAAATTAAATTTTTCAGTTGATTTTTCATTTTTGGGACTTAGAAAAATTTTCGATTTTTTTTCTCATATAATCTGACCTTCTATGGAATTGTTCATTTTTACACTTCTCATAATATACCTTTTAAACACACAAACAGCAAATGGCATTCTAGCGGGACTTAGAAAAATTTTCGAAATTTTCAAGAAAAAAAATTTTTGACATACACCTCAGTTTCATTGAGAAGTCTCTATTTCAAATGAATTCCACTTAAAAATCATATATATATTTTTTCCAATTGATTTTTTTATATTTCTGACTATTTCTGACTTTGAAAAAAATATCGAAATTTTTCTTTCAACTTTTCTTTATTTATTATGAAAATTTAATTTTTCAGTTGATTTTTCATTTTTCTTTCAACTTTTCTTTATTTATTATGAAAATTAAATTTTTCAGTTGATTTTTCATTTTTGGGACTTAGAAAAATTTTCGATTTTTTTTCTCATATAATCTGACCTTCTATGGAATTGTTCATTTTTACACTTCTCATAATATACCTTTTAAACACACAAACAGCAAATGGCATTCTAGCGGGACTTAGAAAAATTTTCGAAATTTTCAAGAAAAAAAATTTTTGACATACACCTCAGTTTCATTGAGAAGTCTCTATTTCAAATGAATTCCACTTAAAAATCATATATATATTTTTTCCAATTGATTTTTTTATATTTCTGACTATTTCTGACTTTGAAAAAAATATCGAAATTTTTCTTTCAACTTTTCTTTATTTATTATGAAAATTTAATTTTTCAGTTGATTTTTCATTTTTCTTTCAACTTTTCTTTATTTATTATGAAAATTAAATTTTTCAGTTGATTTTTCATTTTTGGGACTTAGAAAAATTTTCGATTTTTTTTCTCATATAATCTGACCTTCTATGGAATTGTTCATTTTTACACTTCTCATAATATACCTTTTAAACACACAAACAGCAAATGGCATTCTAGCGGGACTTAGAAAAATTTTCGAAATTTTCAAGAAAAAAAATTTTTGACATACACCTCAGTTTCATTGAGAAGTCTCTATTTCAAATGAATTCCACTTAAAAATCATATATATATTTTTTCCAATTGATTTTTTTATATTTCTGACTATTTCTGACTTTGAAAAAAATATCGAAATTTTTCTTTCAACTTTTCTTTATTTATTATGAAAATTTAATTTTTCAGTTGATTTTTCATTTTTCTTTCAACTTTTCTTTATTTATTATGAAAATTAAATTTTTCAGTTGATTTTTCATTTTTGGGACTTAGAAAAATTTTCGATTTTTTTTCTCATATAATCTGACCTTCTATGGAATTGTTCATTTTTACACTTCTCATAATATACCTTTTAAACACACAAACAGCAAATGGCATTCTAGCGGGACTTAGAAAAATTTTCGAAATTTTCAAGAAAAAAAATTTTTGACATACACCTCAGTTTCATTGAGAAGTCTCTATTTCAAATGAATTCCACTTAAAAATCATATATATATTTTTTCCAATTGATTTTTTTATATTTCTGACTATTTCTGACTTTGAAAAAAATATCGAAATTTTTCTTTCAACTTTTCTTTATTTATTATGAAAATTTAATTTTTCAGTTGATTTTTCATTTTTCTTTCAACTTTTCTTTATTTATTATGAAAATTAAATTTTTCAGTTGATTTTTCATTTTTGGGACTTAGAAAAATTTTCGATTTTTTTTCTCATATAATCTGACCTTCTATGGAATTGTTCATTTTTACACTTCTCATAATATACCTTTTAAACACACAAACAGCAAATGGCATTCTAGCGGGACTTAGAAAAATTTTCGAAATTTTCAAGAAAAAAAATTTTTGACATACACCTCAGTTTCATTGAGAAGTCTCTATTTCAAATGAATTCCACTTAAAAATCATATATATATTTTTTCCAATTGATTTTTTTATATTTCTGACTATTTCTGACTTTGAAAAAAATATCGAAATTTTTCTTTCAACTTTTCTTTATTTATTATGAAAATTTAATTTTTCAGTTGATTTTTCATTTTTCTTTCAACTTTTCTTTATTTATTATGAAAATTAAATTTTTCAGTTGATTTTTCATTTTTGGGACTTAGAAAAATTTTCGATTTTTTTTCTCATATAATCTGACCTTCTATGGAATTGTTCATTTTTACACTTCTCATAATATACCTTTTAAACACACAAACAGCAAATGGCATTCTAGCGGGACTTAGAAAAATTTTCGAAATTTTCAAGAAAAAAAATTTTTGACATACACCTCAGTTTCATTGAGAAGTCTCTATTTCAAATGAATTCCACTTAAAAATCATATATATATTTTTTCCAATTGATTTTTTTATATTTCTGACTATTTCTGACTTTGAAAAAAATATCGAAATTTTTCTTTCAACTTTTCTTTATTTATTATGAAAATTTAATTTTTCAGTTGATTTTTCATTTTTCTTTCAACTTTTCTTTATTTATTATGAAAATTAAATTTTTCAGTTGATTTTTCATTTTTGGGACTTAGAAAAATTTTCGATTTTTTTTCTCATATAATCTGACCTTCTATGGAATTGTTCATTTTTACACTTCTCATAATATACCTTTTAAACACACAAACAGCAAATGGCATTCTAGCGGGACTATATTTTTTCCAATTGATTTTTTTATATTTCTGACTATTTCTGACTATTTCTGACTTTGAAAAAAATATCGAAATTTTTCTTTCAACTTTTCTTTATTTATTATGAAAATTTAATTTTTCAGTTGATTTTTCATTTTTCTTTCAACTTTTCTTTATTTATTATGAAAATTAAATTTTTCAGTTGATTTTTCATTTTTGGGACTTAGAAAAATTTTCGAAATTTTCAAGAAAAAAAATTTTTCACATACACCTCAGTTTCATTGAGAAGTTTCTATTTCAAATGCATTTCACTTAAAAATCAAAAAAATTGATTTTTTTATATTTCTGACTTTGAAAAAAATATCGAAATTTTTCTTTCAACTTTTCTTTATTTATTATGAAAATTTAATTTTTCAGTTGATTTTTCATTTTTCTTTCAACTTTTCTTTATTTATTATGAAAATTAAATTTTTCAGTTGATTTTTCATTTTTGGGACTTAGAAAAATTTTCGATTTTTTTTCTCATATAATCTGACCTTCTATGAAAATGTTCATTTTTACACAAAATACTTTTCAAACATACAAACAGCAAGTAGGATTTTACTTCGAACCAAAAAAAAATGAAAATAAATTATTTTTTTGTGATTAATTTTTCATAACTAAGAAGTTTTGAAAAAA
>CAWYQB010000408.1:215000-220000 GCA_963966105.1 Volucella zonaria
TAACGGATATTCAGGTTCATCGGGCTTAACCTCTAAGCAGTTTCACGTACTATTTAACTCTCTATTCAGAGTTCTTTTCAACTTTCCCTCACGGTACTTGTTTACTATCGGTCTCATGGTTATATTTAGTTTTAGATGGAGTTTACCACCCACTTAGTGCTGCACTATCAAGCAACACGACTCTTTGGAAACACCTTCTAGTAATCATTAACGTTATACGGGCCTGGCACCCTCTATGGGTAAATGGCCTCATTTAAGAAGGACTTAAATCATTAATTTCTCATACTAGATTATAGATGTTCCATACACTGCATCCCATATTTGCCATAAAGACAAAATGGCTTAGTGCTGAACTGTTTTCTTTTCGCTCGCCGCTACTAAGAAAATCCTGGTTAGTTTCTTTTCCTTCCCTCATTAATATGCTTAAATTCGGGGAGTTTTCTCATATGAGTTGAGGTTGTTTAACACAAATAAATAAAAATTATTTTATATACTCATCAGTTTAATAAGTAAATCTTTTCTATATATATTATCAAGTGTGAGGCAATTCTATTATAATTTATATTATTATTTTCGACTTTGGTTTATGGTTTTTTTTTTTTTTTTAATTTTAGTTTCTCTTGTCACAGTAGAAATATTTAATTAACATATTAATGCATATTTCTATATTAGTTTAAATAAATATTTTATACTAGACATTCCTTCACAAATAGATAATATAGAATACTAAGATTCCATTATTTTGAGGTATATATTATAAATTAATATTATGAATTTAATAAAATAAATCCAATAATATAACATGTGCTTAAGTATATTTCCAAAAAGTAATATAAATTTCTTCTTTTTCATATACAAGCAACTTATTTAGAATAGTCTCACAACCCTCAACCATATGTAGTCCAAGCAGCACTTCAAAATTAATTAAAGTACATAACAGCATGGACTGCGATATGCGTTCAAAATGTCGATGTTCATGTGTCCTGCAGTTCACACGATGACGCACAGTTTGCTGCGTTCTTCATCGACCCATGAGCCAAGTGATCCACCGCTTAGAGTATTTAAAATTTTGTTTAGAATAAGTCATATAATATTAAAGGAATAATAATAATTATTAAAGGTATAATTAAATAAGCAAACAATAAACCATTATTTAATAAAATTTTTTTAATTAAACAATATATTGCAAAACATTTCTCTTTTATTGTTGTCATTCAATTTGCCTTTATTTATTATTTTTATATTATTTCCTTTCATTTCATCATCATTATTATTATTATTATTATTACCATCATTTTTATAATTTAAAATTTATTAAATTAATAATATAATAATTAATGAAATGTTTCTTTTTTAACCGAATGCCTATTGTTGCGAATGTCCAATTCCATAAGGAATCGTAACTTAATTTTCTATATAGAAAAAATAAGTACAACATGTGACATTAAGTTCTTACATAACTCTTATTTATACATATATGTATTTATATAAAAAATAAATATATATTAATATAATATCTTGTACACTTATAATTGGGTATTTGTATTTTATTCATTAATATTATAATTGAATATTTTATATGTTTCACTTTCTATATAATTTATTTCGTTTGTATCTTTGTATCTTTATGTTTTTGTGTTTTTCTTTTGCCTCTTATATATTAATTTCGTTCTTAGTATGTACAATTGATATTTATTATATATTTTAATTTAAATATAAATTTTCTATGTATTTATTTTTAAGAGTAAGTAAGATGCCTTCAAATAATAATCTTTGGATAAATGCTTTAATTTTTAATATTTTTGTAGAAGGAACACGTTAATGATCCTTCCGCAGGTTCACCTACGGAAACCTTGTTACGACTTTTACTTCCTCTAAATAATCAAGTTCGGTCAACTTCTGCGAAACAACCGTAACACGTGAGCGTCACAGTGATCACGTCCGGAGACCTCACTAAATAATTCAATCGGTAGTAGCGACGGGCGGTGTGTACAAAGGGCAGGGACGTAATCAATACGAGTTAATGACTCACACTTACTGGGAATTCCAAGTTCATGTGAACAGTTTCAGTTCACAATCCCAAGCATGAAAGTGGTTCAGCGGTTTACCCGGACCTCTCGGTCTAGGAAATACACGTTGATACTTTCATTGTAGCGCGCGTGCAGCCCAGGACATCTAAGGGAATCACAGACCTGTTATTGCTCAATCTCATTATTGCTAGACGCAATTTGTCCATTTAAGAAGCTAGTGTCCTTATAATGGGACAAACAAACAGGTACGGCTCCACTTACATAAACCCATTCAAACACTCATACATTTTACTGTATTCATGAATGAAGGCTATATAAGCTTCAGCACCATAATCCTGAAAGCATCTATTTAATATATTTGAGTCTCGTTCGTTATCGGAATTAACCAGACAAATCACTCCACGAACTAAGAACGGCCATGCACCACCACCCATAGATTCGAGAAAGAGCTATCAATCTGTCTTACACACTTATGTTCGGACCTGGTAAGTTTTCCCGTGTTGAGTCAAATTAAGCCGCAGGCTCCACTCCTGGTGGTGCCCTTCCGTCAATTCCTTTAAGTTTCAGCTTTGCAACCATACTTCCCCCGGAGCCCAAAAGCTTTGGTTTCCCGGGAAGCGACTGAGAGAGCCATAGTAGTAGCTACACCCAATTGCTAGCTGGCATCGTTTATGGTTAGAACTAGGGCGGTATCTGATCGCCTTCGAACCTCTAACTTTCGTTCTTGATTAATGAAAACATCTTTGGCAAATGCTTTCGCTTAAGTTAGTCTTACGACGGTCCAAGAATTTCACCTCTCGCGTCGTAATACTAATGCCCCCAAACTGCTTCTATTAATCATTACCTCTTGATCTAAAAACCAATGAAAGTAGAACAGAGGTCTTATTTCATTATTCCATGCACAAAATATTCAGGCATTTGGAGCCTGCTTTAAGCACTCTAATTTGTTCAAAGTAACTGTACCGGCCCACAACAACACTCGATGAAGAGCACTGAAGCAGGTTTAAATAGGAGGTATACATAATGATACAATGACCATTATATATTAGAACTCCACCGGTAATACGCTTGCATAAATAAAGTAATGTACAATCCACAATTATAGTTGTACTACCAATATGAAGCACAAATTCAACTACGAACGTTTTAACCGCAACAACTTTAATATACGCTATTGGAGCTGGAATTACCGCGGCTGCTGGCACCAGACTTGCCCTCCTATTGGTCCTTGTTAAAGGATTTAAAGTGTACTCATTCCAATTACAGGGCCTCGGATATGAGTCCTGTATTGTTATTTTTCGTCACTACCTCCCCGAACTGGGAGTGGGTAATTTACGCGCCTGCTGCCTTCCTTAGATGTGGTAGCCGTTTCTCAGGCTCCCTCTCCGGAATCGAACCCTGATTCCCCGTTACCCGTTGCAACCATGGTAGTCCTAGATACTACCATCAATAGTTGATAGGGCAGACATTTGAAAGATCTATCGTCGGTACAAGACCATACGATCGGCAAATTATCTAGAGTTCAACCATAATAACGATTTCCGAAAAAATCGCTTGGTTTTAGCCTAATAAAAGCACACGTTCCAAAAGGTCCGTGTTTATATTGCATGTATTAGCTCTAGAATTACCACAGTTATCCAAGTAACTGTTAACGATCTAATGAACCATAACTGATATAATGAGCCTTTTGCGGTTTCACTTTTAATTCGTGTGTACTTAGACATGCATGGCTTAATCTTTGAGACAAGCATATAACTACTGGCAGGATCAACCAGAATAATGTTATATTATTTATTTGAAACTTTCATTTGAAACACATCATTAATTATCCATTCCATTTTACAATTATGTCTGACTTATTATTTATGACACTTATGAGGATTTCTCCCCGGACGGTGAAAGACAATAAATATAATATAAATTTATTGCCCTATAGAATAAGATTTAACATAAAAAAATAGTGGACTTCTTAATGTAGTTATAACAAAGGTATATTGTACTTTTTATTACCAACTAAGAGCATACAGAACTTAGTTGTATTGTAATTTTAAAAGTAAACCTTTCATAAAAACATTATCAATGATTGTTTTCAAAATATTAATTTTTCACGTACCAATTTATTTCAAAGCATTATTTATATATCATTTAAATATATAAATTTATTTTTAATAAAGAATTAATAATTCTTGTTGGCATATAAATTTGATTTTTTTTAAAATATTATAAAAGTTAAACAGTATCCATTTCTTAGAACGAAATCTATAAAATAGATTTCAAGTCACAAAAAAAATAACTTAATATTTTTTTTATAGCCGTGACGTACCAAAAATGTAATTTCACAATATATTAAATATACCATGAAAAAGAGGAAACTAGGTTTCCTCCCCAGTTCGTGAAAGTGTAAATATTACACATTTCACAAAATACCTTTTAAACACACAATCAGCAAATAGTATTCTAGCGGGACTTAGAAAAAATTCATATACCCCTCAGTTTCAATGAGAAGTCTCTATTTCAAATGAATTCCACTTAAAAATCATATATATATTTTTTCCAATTGATTTTTTTATATTTCTGACTATTTCTGACTATTTCTGACTTTGAAAAAAATATCGAAATTTTTCTTTCAACTTTTCTTTATTTATTATGAAAATTGAATTTTTCAGTTGATTTTTCATTTTTCTTTCAACTTTTCTTTATTTATTATGAAAATTAAATTTTTCAGTTGATTTTTCATTTTTGGGACTTAGAAAAATTTTCGAAATTTTCAAGAAAAAAAATTTTTCACATACACCTCAGTTTCATTGAGAAGTTTCTATTTCAAATGCATTTCACTTAAAAATCAAAAAAATTGATTTTTTTATATTTCTGACTTTGAAAAAAATATCGAAATTTTTCTTTCAACTTTTCTTTATTTATTATGAAAATTTAATTTTTCAGTTGATTTTTCATTTTTCTTTCAACTTTTCT